>JAGPYM010000130.1:0-22263 GCA_020736575.1 Thelonectria olida
TGGCATCATCATCTGTCGGCGCAAGTCGCTCTCGAAACTGACCTGACCTTGGCCATCAGCGGTAGGCTCTCCAGTCCCTCATATTACCATGTCACTATGGTCCCTACCAGATAGCGCATTGCCAAAGTTAAAACCCTGAGCAAGGTCTTGTCCTCGTCAGCCTGGTTCCGACACGGGCGGCAGATGGCAATATCCCACATCCCACATCCCATATCGCTCAGGCAGGTCTAATTATGGTTTGGAGCGCTTTTAAATGACTTGTTGCATGAATGATATGAATACAACTAACTTGATAAAGGCAATGATCTATCCCGGGCTTAAAGATCTTAACTCGATCATCAGTACCCATGTGGCCACGAATCTATCCACCTTTTCCGCAGTCGAGTGCTCTCACCATGTACGAATCTGTAGCTCGCTCATTAGTACAAGACCCCATGCCTCAAGTCCCTGATCTGCCTTTCCAGGCCAAGGCCCAGCTTAGGTCTCTCTCCGCCATGGGACTGTAACTCATACCCAGCCTCCGACCCGATCAACTGAGCCCCTTCAAACGACCTAGCTTTGCCATATCTCTGCTGGGCTGCATCTCTTGCTTCGTGATTGCCAGTCTGAACTTGGTCTACCACAGACGCAACCTCGCCATAACGGAGCTTCTCGCGCCGTAACGGTGACAGCGCCTTCTGAATGTCACTATTGGAGCTGCCGCCCTGTAGCAAGGGTGCTCCGAGGGCTCTCGCGACTTCGAACGCGTCCAGTGATACTTCGCGGCCGAGACGACGCCACCCAAGCAACAGAAAAGCAATGATCAATGCCTGGGGAACCATGCAGCCCAGCGTGATTGCCAAGTACTCGTAGTCGCTCTTGTAAGCACTCAGCAGCTCAGCCCGCTGCACCTGAGCTCTTGCGGCACCACAGCCGTGCGGTTGTAGTCTGAGTACGCGATAGCGCTGCGCAGCATCAACTCACGGGCTGTGTTCACAATGTCGGCGGTGGGGTCTTCCCACGTCATGGTCCAGTTGTTGTAGGTCGATATATCCGAGTTCAGATAGTTACTGGCAGCTTGTCCGGTCGCATTGAGGATGAAAGGTACGTTCGTGTTTCCTCCAAGGCTGAGCACGGTGAATGAAGTGTAGTGGGCATTCAAGACGTAGAAGATGCCTCCGAACATGGTTTGGGTGTTATCCGAGCTCCCAGTCACGTAGATCGAGTTGATGTCGCCGGATAAAGATTGTGCAAGTTCGAGGGTCTCGTTCTGGCCTAACTGCCACCTCTTCAACGTAACAACACTATCGCTGACGGTAATGGGATATCCGACTGTAGCTAGGCGCAGCACACATTCCCGCTGAATCACTTGCCCGTCGCGTGTTGCCTTTGGCTTGTACATGAAGGTTGTGTTGATCGTGTCGCTGTCTTTTCCGAACCTGACAGAGACATTGAAAAGGGTGGCATGATTATTGACCCCGAACCGGGAGGGATTGCTGCTTGATTGCCACTACCGGCAGCGGCAAGTTTGGAAAAGTCGTAGGGCAGGAGTTTTTCGGCGCAGCTCACGTCGAAACCAGGGGCTGGCAAGGTAAGCACGCACGTTGAGTTCGTCTTGCGCCCCTCTATGGGCAGCGCAATGTCGTCCCTGTTGGCATACGCACGGCTGACGTTACTGAAGAGCGGCGTGAGAAACTGAGGCCCGGAGCCGACACCGGAAACAGAGCTAAAGCTGGCTGGGAACGAGGCATTCGAGACGTCGACGTTTGCGCCAACAGACGAGGGTCCGAATTCTGTAATCGAAACCGAAGAAGCTGTCACCGCAAGCGACAGGAGGACGGAAACAGGGATGGTACGAGATGGATAGGGCCAGGCCGTGACATCTTCGCCGTCTGACGTGAATAGGATGGCGGCTAGCGCTACGCAGCATACCACGAAACCGAGGATGCTGGCAAATGCGATCCAGGGGGCATGTTTCCAGGATGGCTTCCATGCGATGCCGAGATCTTTGGCGTGGGGCTGCATTGCGGGAGGGCGAGGATAACAGAGGAAGAGCAGATGGAGGTCGAGATGAGAAAGAGAACAGGACTCAAGGAGCGCGGACAAAGCATTATATGGCCAGCCTCGTTTCTCATGAACCAGGGCAACACATCAAAACGTGCAACCGACCGCCATGAGGCCCCCATTTTCAGCCTCGTCTTCGAGAGGCGAGAGAAACCTTCCCCAGAATTCGCCATCCAACTTTTTGATGACAACCCGGTCCCGAACGGCTTGAACACCGTGGAACCACATTTTCTCGACTACCTCGAGGAGACGACGCTGGAAAAAAAGGGCTATCAACGCTACTTGATGTCTCCGAAGGAATGTCAGCAGATTATTCAGGCATTCATCTGGAAGGCTGTTATTGGAGAAGTCTTTGACAATTTTGCCTGGGTGGGTGCCAAAGCATCCGATGACCTGTTTCACCTGAGGAGAATGTGGCAACCGAAAAAGTGAGTCCCCAAACCCTACATGGTCAAGACTAACGCAGCACTACGCAGAACCTCACGCCGATTCTTCTCAAAGACGGCGACCGGATCCAGAAGCTGAACGCAAATTCCAAATGTGGAGTGGCACCACTGTCGGTTTGCTGTTGGAGGTTGTCGACTCCGACAAGAGTTTCGACGTCGAGAAACACATAAGGGGTGAGAGACGTCACCTTGGGAAGAGAATTTTCAACACCATGGCGAATGGATCAAACATGACGAAAGGGACTTCATGGACCAGCTCTACGCGATCTTGGATAAGGCGTTTGCCCTCGACAAGGAGATCAGCCGCCAGGTTGGACGTGTAGTATGGCTGTTCAACCTTGACGAACAAGTCGGGGGTCCAAATTCGACCCAACCGCAATGGAGTTGGAAACGGGCAATCAGACAAAGGACCGCAAGGGCGTGGGTTTTGTAGTTGCTCCAGGCGTGAACAAACGGGGCAAGTCGAATGGACAGCGCTTCAAAGAGGAGGTTGGGCTCCTCAAGATGGTTGTGAGATGCCAAGAAAGACGTACATAAATGAGAGCTTCGCGGATATTAGTAATGCCCCAAATTTACTCTTCAGAGCTGAAAGAAAAGTATAAAATGGACTAGGAAATCTTATAACACCGGCTATCACGAACTAAAGGCTTGCCTGCACGGAATTGGGAATCTATTGGCCAGATCCAATAAAGTGAGATCCCGATTTTGCAGGCACACACCGCCCGTCAGCCTGTTAGGCAGAAGCTGTTACCCCTCTTAGGCTCACAACCCATGAGGTCTTGTCGGTTACTCTGTCCAAACGCTTGATTTGCGAGTCGGAGACAGACCAGCTACACACCCCTTATACCCCCCGGTTGGATATGAGAAGTAAAGCCGAGAGAAGAATCCGCCATGGAAAATTCCTTAGAATTAGGTCTAGAATCATTCCAGCGCTCTCTCAACACGACGCCAGCCAATCACCCAGACCGCGTACGCCTGCTTCAGGGTCTCGGATCTGAATACCTATACCGGTTTCAGATATCTGAAGCCATAGACGATTTGGAAATAGGGATCGGTCGATTGCAAGAAGCTCTTGATGAAGCGTATGAACATGACGCAGACCGAGCAGTCATTCTTCATGATCTCGGCACTGGACATAGGTACAGGTTCGAAAAGAATGGAGAGATTGCAGACATAGAAGTTTCAGTCAATCGATCGCGAGAAGCCCTTGATTTGCTCGCAGCAGATCACCCCCACAAGTCCTCCTTCCTCGAAGGCCTCGGAATCGGCCTCATGGCCAGATACCAACGATTAGGGGCAACGGAAGATACCGAGACAGCCGTTAGATGCCTCCGAGAGGCACTCGAATTGGAGTCTCAAGATGCCTTGGCTCGAGCCGAGAAACTTACCACTCTTGGTCTCGCGTACAGAATCAAGTACGGAAGAACTGCAGCCCCGCAAGATTTCGAAATGGCTACTGCCTATTTTCAAGAAGCACTTGAAAAAACCCCAGAACATCATCCAGGCCGGCCAAAGCGGCTCCAGGCCCTTGGGAATATCTACAAAGACAAGTATCTTCGGACAGGGGCAATGTCGGACATCAAGACAGCCATTACGCTTTTCAAAAAGATCCTAGACATAATATCACACGACCATCCAGGCCGAGTTCAATACCTAAGTGATCTTGGTGGTGCATATGGCGATACCCATAGAACGACTGGCCGGATAGAAGAGCTCGATGTCTCAATCGATTTGCTTCAGGAGGCCGTCAATCAATCATCGTCCAATCATTCATGCCGAGTCCAACAACTTTACTCTCTTGGTAGCGCGCATCAATACAGGTATCGAGCTACCGGATCTATGAGAGATCTTCGAGTTTGTATCGAAATCTTGGACGAAGCTATCAAACTAGTGACGGAGAATCATCCCTATCGAGTACCCATACTTCAAAATCTCGGAGCGGCGTACATGGATAATCACCAAAGGACAGGAAAGGTCGATGCCATAGAGAAGGCAATCAGCAAATTCGAAGAAGCTCTCGCTATAACTTCAATGGACCATCCAGATCGCGCACGCAGGCTACACAATTTGGGGACAGGGTACTTTGTCAGCTACCAGAGCACCAAACTTCAAACAGACTTTGAGAAATCCGTTGCATTGCTGGAGGATGCCTTGGGCAGATTACCCGAAGGCCACGCAGACCGGCCGCGTCTCCTTCAGGATATTGGGATACAATACAGCGAGAGATACCAGGATTCAAAAGTTGAAGAAGATCTGGAAATAAGTTTGGGGCGACTGCAGGAAGCACTCAACGTAATTCCAGAGGAACATCCAGATCGGGCTACGCTGCTCCGAGTTCTCGGCATGAGCCACATGTGCAAGTATCTAATAACAGACGAAGACGCAGATTACAGAATCGGTCTAGATCAACTTCATATGGCGTTGGATCATTCACAGTCCCCCGTGGGTCAAAGGCTGGAGGCTGGGAAGGCATCGCTCGAGTTCCATGCCTTTGAGGAGAATTGGACCTTAGCCTACGAAATCGCTGTCAAAACAGTATCCATGATCCCCTTGGTGGCATCTCGCTCGCTGGACCAGTCAGACAAGCAGTATCTGGCTACTCGAGACGTTGGTTTAACTTCTGACGCAGCAGCGGTCGCTCTGATGGCTGGAAAGGATACCTATGAAGCGATTCGACTTCTTGAACTCGGCCGCGGACTCATCTTGGGCTCCCTCAATGACATGCGCGCGGATGTATTGGACCTTCAACAAAGGTATCCCACATTAGGGCAGGAGTACATCCAATTCCGGGATCAACTTGACACACCCGCAAGCATGTCACAACATTCAGATTCCGCGAGTTGGACGAATCATGAATCCAACCAACGTTATGATGCAGGCAAAGGCCTAGAGAGAACGATCCAGACAATTCGGAGCAAACCCGGGTTTGAGCGATTTCTCATGGCCCCAACCGCGGATGAAATCAAGGAAGCAGCATCCTCTGGGCCTCTCGTGGTCATCAATGCAAGCAAGCACCGCTGCGATGCTCTCATCATCAATGAAACCAGCTTCAGGACACTAAATCTCCCTCGTCTACACAGCATCGACATTGCGAACCGCGTAACGCAGCTGAAGCCGCAAACCATAACCATGGAACTCCTGGAATGGATGTGGGACTCCATTGCCCAACCAGTGCTCGAATATTTGGGCTTTCTGAAAAGTCCACAAAGCAGCTGGCCGCACATATGTTGGATTCCCACCGGACCACTCGCCAGGTTTCCTATTCACGCAGCGGGATATCATCTCAACAGCTCTGATAATGTCATGGACCAAGCAATCTCATCTTACAGCCCCTCTGTCAGAGCCATCGTCGAGTCTCGACAGAGGCTTTCTCGGCCAAGGACACGAGGTTCGCCGAACAAGATGGTTCTCGTCGGTATGGACGACCTATTCTACGCGCCCCAGGAGGTTGAACAATTAGCACTCATTTGCGACGGAATGCAAATCAGCCGGCCACGTCCGTACCAAGAAGATGTCATGCGCGCTCTGCAGGACTGTGACATATTTCACTTCGCTGGACATGGTCGCACGGAGCCGTTGGATCCTTCAAGAAGTGCCTTGGTTCTTAAAGACGAGCCCCTCACAGTCCAGGCCTTATTCGAGACGAATCTGCGCAGCCGGCATCCTTTTCTAGCATATCTCTCGGCTTGCGGAACGGGTCAAGTCGAGAACGCCGAGCTAATTGACGAAGGCCTGCATCTCATAGCCGCGTGTCAGCTCGCGGGCTTTCAGCACGTCATCGGTACTCTGTGGGATGTGGATGACAGGTCCTGCGTGGACGTGGCCACAATCACGTACGATTGGATGAAGAAGCAAGGTTTGAGCGGTGAGGGTGTGGCCGAAGGGCTTTTCCATGCATGCAGAAGTCTGCGCACCCAGTGGATATCAGAGAATGCCTCGAGAGCGGCATCAAATCTGGAAAAAGACAAGTCTGAGGAAAAAGGCTCAGGGGGCCTAGCTGGGCAGGGTCCAACGCAAGGCGGAACTGTCCCCTATAGAAACGCTACGGTGGTCGAAGATATACCGTTGCTTTGGGTTCCTTATGTGCATTTTGGAAGTTAGGCTGTAGCATGATTGATAAAACATCCGTCACCGTTAGAAAGAACAGATGGACCAAATACCTCGCAGGTGGTCGCACAGGCAGGTTCATCTATGTACGGGCACGCGATCGATGTGTGGTCACTCAGCGTTGTATTATACATTTTCTTTTGCGAATTTCCGCCATCGGCAGACGAATTCTACATTAAATATTTTTCATACACACTATTCAATCATATTGGAATTGACTACCAATCGCAGTTATCAGAATTATCGTACTAGGATCATATTAGAGACCCAGCCCTCATCCAAATCGACAACGTGCTCATGGTGGAGACAGAACTACGGTTCACGGTCAAAACATGCGTACGTTATCCATGGAATTTCGATTAAGAAGACACTTTTTCTTCAATCTAAAAGGTTAGCAGCCCTGGAACTAATGGAGAAGCTCACCTCAAACTCCGACAAGCTCTACTCGTTCCTTGGCCTTCATATCGCCGAGGCCTGGCCAAAGCTTTGCAGCGTATGACCGCCAAATGGTGGCTTTCCGGGACAGATGTCTATAAAGCCAAGATCAGGGCTTGGGCCTAGAGCAACCCACAGGAGGTTCGATATTATCGTACCAATAATGTTAAGTGAAGGGTGGGTTTTGCATTAGCCCTCTATTTAACTTGGCTATCATGTAGAAAAGGTTTAATAATACTATGAAAATAATTTTTGCATTCCCAATTGGCCACACGTGCTAGAAAGATAAATATGCCCACTGGTTTGTCTTCCAGCCTTAGGTAATTGTCCTCGTCCTTAAATCTTCCGTTCCCCTTTCAATACACGGGATGTCCCTGCCCAAAGTCCGGGGAACCAACGGCCCTAGACCATGCAACCATAGAGAGGTAGTGTAGTAGATACCAACAAGATACAAGAAGAGATATGGTCCCTAAGGGCTCCCAGTCCAGGCCGCTCCTCAAGGTATGTTAATTCTTCTTCTATATAACACGAGTTAGGAAAATCAGCCCAAGCATGTCATAGGCAGGCATAAGTGCGGGGGGGGGGGTGGAAATATGCGTGATTATAATAGAGAAATGTAAGAAAATATTTCAGAGAATGTATAACAAGAAAGTCGAATAATTTTTGGAATGCCACACTCAGCGTCCCTAGTTCAGGAAGGCCAACCACCTATGCAGCGTGAAGCGAAATGTCGTCAAACAAAACGCCTCCCGCAGAGCATCTCACTTCGATGGTAAGAGTGGTGTGAAGGTAAAAGTCATTCCCTGCAGGGGCACTTCCTTCAGTGAATGTAATAGGATATGGTCCATATCCTTGCCAGCTGGCGCTGAATATATCGGCAGGCGAAATAGCTGCACCATTGGCGAATGTTTTGTCACCCAACTTAATTGTGACGTAGCATAGTCCAGTACCGAAACGCAATATCTTCAGGTCAAGCTCATAAGCTTGGCCCGCACAGATGTGAACATCTTGGGACATCCTTGCGGAACCAGACACTTCCCACCAGCTCGTAAAACCGTTTATCATTATGGTACCGAACGCCATATCAAGCATCCCGGATCCGCTCTGCACACCTATCGTTGCTCCGCCAGAGAGCGAGGTAGTCACCCACGAATCCAGGCCGCTGCTGAAGTCGCCGTTGGTTACTCCGTCGGTGGGATAGCATCGGTCGATGACTTCCGGCACCTCCCAGCATGCTCCCATATAGCAGTAGCCGCTAGGGCACACAATCCCACAGCCTCCGCAGTTCCTTGGGTGCGTGAGGAAGTTGAGGCAGAGATTTCCGCAGCGGTTCTCATCACAGGCGCAGTTGCCAGTCTCGCAGTGCGTCTTGTAGGGACAGGTGTTGCCGCATCCGCCGCAGTTGTTGCTGTCGTCCCCTCCAGTGATGATGCAGTCCTTTTGATCGCCGTCGACTGGGCAGTACGACTGAACCAGCCCGGCTACCTTTGGCGTCGAAGACAATGGGCAAACACACTCGCATCTTTCTTTGTTTGCCTCGTTGAAGGCGCTGACTCCTGAGCTTGTGCCAACTACCCATGCGTAGAAATCCGCCATGCCCATGCATGCAGGGTAAAGCTAAACACGGTTCTGATCAGCCAGGGAAAGGTAGTAATGCAGAACAATACATACCCAGAATGTCCAGATGCTGTGGTGGACGTCGTCACACTTGCCATGCATGCAAGTGTGGAAATTATTGTTACAAGCCTCAAAGGTTTGGCCACAATCGTCGTAACAGTTGTCGTGAGCATCGCAGCAACGGCCGAAGTTCCAGTCAGGAACAAGATCGACGCCGTTTGCGGGGCCGCAGCCATTAGGATTATTACCTCGAGCACCACTTTTCAAGTGTGCCACAACTTCAGAGGGTGCATTGGGGCATCGCGGTGCTTTGCCCGCGGCAGCATAAGATCGGCGGTTGTTGGTAATCGTGTCGAGAGGAGTGCGAGCAGCCTTGGGAAGAACAACGATGGTGTCGTAGCCCGTCCCGACCGTGAGCTCCGTACCATCGTCTGTACCTTTCCAGGTGTAGCTCGTACCGTCGACTTCAATGGATACATAGCCCTTGCAAGAAACTCTAGCGATGGTGGTAATAAGTGAATCCCGAACACTGCCTTCGGTTGAGGCCGTGGTGAACACCACTTCTCCACTAGAGGCCTTCACGGCAACGTAAAGCTTGGCGTCTCCGTCCACAAGGATCAAGTCATATATCCTAAAACAAGTAAGTTGGTATATTTCAAGTTGTTCCCGCGGAAACCTTACCCTTCAGGCCCGCTAGAAGGCTTCTCAAGCCTGTACAGAGGAGGGTTGAATGTGCTGTAGTCACTCTTCGCCAATGCTTCAGCTTCCGTGGTGGGAGCCTCAGGGGGTCCTGGTCTGCCGTTTCTGTTGAATAAGTACCCAATGCTCGAGTCCAAAAGATACTAGAGAGTGGTTAGCATAGGGATATCACACTGAACGATCTGACATACAAACTCAGCGAGCGGGTCACTCGGGTCAACCAGACATTCAGGTTCCGCACTAGCGGTGGGAAACTCGATAGCCGTAGGAACGCTCGCAAATGTTGGTAAAGTAACTTCGTAGTAAGTATAGTCGGAGGTCCAGGATGTCCCATCTGGAAACGCCACAGATTCTGTTGGAGTATATGGAGGACTATCTCCTTGAACAGTAATCCACGATGTCTGGGTGGCCATAGACGTGAGAGTGTCAGCGTCCTCGATATAGGTCGACACTGACGCTCCGATGCATGAGCAAGCACTCAGATATGCCTCTTCGTCGTAGCAAGCACTGGCATATGTTGGTAGAGTGTTCGACGTCATGGTCCTACGCCTCATAGTGACGGGTTCGACGTTCTCGACAGTCGTGGTAGGAATGGCTTCGCCTTCCGTCACGGTGCTAAATACAATGGTGGTGACGAAGGCCGTTCTTCGGCTTTGTCAATACCTAAACGAATGCATATGCTATGGATGGGCACCTACGATGGGTCCTGTGTCGAGGTGGACCGGATGCGAGTGTTGCATTTTGCCAAGTGAGCGGCACTGCTCGCAAGTCCAAGGTCTGACGCCAGGAGATCGCGGGCACATTGGTCGGTGCAAAAGAGGGCGGAAGGTTCAATAGGTGTTTGCAGAGGGGTCGAAGTAGCATCATGTGTTGGTGTAGTTGCGATGGTCGACTCGGTCTGGATGGTAGGGTTCGTCGGGCTGTTCTCTGGGGTACTGAGCTGAGACTCGGATGCAGTCGAGCTGCTTTGCGTTTGGTAGTCTGGAAAGGTTGACCGACTTTCAGCAGATCCTGTTAAACTGGGAGTCTCACCAACAGCCAGCGAGCTCGTGCTGTAGCTGGGCGGCTTACATGGTCCGGCATTGACCTCGCCAAAGGCCAAGAGGGTGAGAACAGCGAGCAACTTGAACGGAACCATTGCGAAGAGGGGGAAGCTGGCAAATCGGTCGGCTGTTGCAAACAAAGAGGGCTTCTGTCATTCATAATTATATCTTCTTACCATGTGTGCCCATTTGTAAGTCCCTGTCAGGCTAGTGGAGCATGTAGGCCACCAGCTTGAAACTATTGAATTTTGCTGAAACCCTTAACCCCAATAGACATTTAATCTTAAATTGACAGGTCCCCGACTGTTGGGGGAGCGTTTCCGGCCGACCCGTTTTTGTCCCAGCGTCTACGCAGACTCATGTGGCCGTGGTTCGAGTGCTCATCTGAACCATCAAGAGAGAGGGCGGATGTTGCCATTTTATGTGAGGTCTACGAGCACCATCGGAAGGAATCATTTTTCCCCAAGACAATTCGATAAGAGTGACCCATTCTGGAATCTGTCACGAGGAGCAGCTCTCCCATTGGTCAGGGCGCCCTGCAATGGAACACGCTCTCGATGAACAAAGTCGCCGTCCCTTCTTCCGTGTTCTTCCATAGAAATCAAGGCTCTTTTGATGCGGTATTTCCGTGCTTCTGGCTTTGAAACGATATTTAAACAAAAGGGTATAGCCGCCTCCACCAAAATCCGTACTATTGAATTGTGTCTCCGTAGGAAAGACCCCAAGCCAACGGCTCATTTGGAGCAGCTTGGTTCAATCCCCTTCAAGCCTGGTTTGGTTAAGTGCGCTTATTGTCTCCAATACCAAAAAAACTAAACCCTCAGTGCCTGAACTCCTCCGCATACAGCCACCACGCCAGAAGAACGCCGCTCCCGCCCTGGCGTTCGCCTTGCGATCTTTAATTACAATGCCCGTGTGCGTACGACTTATATGCTTAAAGGCAGCTCTCTCGAGCTATCTACGAGACCCAGAAGAGCCGGTCATGCAACCCCAAACCCCAGCTTATTTGCTTGCTGCTGAATTCCGCAGCTGAAGGCCGTGTGGCCCCTGGGCCTTCCAATCGGGTTCTCCCCCTTGCCGTCGCTTAAAGGAGCCCCTGACATTAGTCAACATGCATGCTTCTTCAGCAGTTGAATGAACTGGACTGGGTTCCCACTGACCCCATTAAGCGTTGAAAGACAGTTGCCAATTAGCCTCAGAGTCACTGGCTTGAGCTTGGAAGCGGTTGCATATACCTGCCGCTTTGCGTACTGCCCCAACGGTCTGAGCTAGTGTCTGATCTGGATGTTATATTGCTCCACAAGAGAATTGCGCACTTGGACGAGCAGCTGGCTCGTCTGCAAAGTCAGCGTTCAGCTACCCTAACTAACCCTATATACCTCCTGGAGAGTCATGCCGCGTTAGACGATGAAGAGCCCGACTACTCGATGGACCATCTCAACCTGGGTCTGGCAAGCAATGAGGGAGATGTGCAAGGCGGAACAGCGCCTGTACCAGCATGGGCTTGTCACTTGGGTCGGTTCTTTTTACCCTCGCGAATCACTAGCACTGCCATCGTTCGCTTGTTGTGTAAAATGTAGGCTGGATTTACTGCACCTTAATTGAGCTTGAGCATGTCAAGTTCTAGGACTCAATCGAGTCTCGGTCGGACCAACAACAACCAACCTCCTATTTCAGTTCCGTCTACCTAGCCGTCCTCTCTGTGAGCCCCCTGTCCTACTGTTCCGGATGACGCCAGGTGTCCAACTAGTAGCACGAGATGCCCAGCCTATCAGGTCGGCTCGTACTTCATGGACGTATCTAACGATGCCTTGCAAGGTTTTGCCTTTTAAAACCCTCGGGGTTCGCCCCTTTCGATTCCAACGTGTGAACAAGACCTTGCCATGATGGTATGCTAACCAGCACCGTTCACCTTGTTAGGATGGGCGTCATGAGGCACCGCCCGACCATCCCACAGAATAGATTCGACACCCTTCTTGACGTCGATCTGGGTGCTGGGGATGTTATTACGAACGACGTACCGGCGCATGTCTCAACGACGCCGCCTACTCAAGCGACAGCGACCTCGAGTCTGAATTATCCCGGATTGGTCGCCGACTTGGCCCGGGCCATCCGCATTTACCTCAAGTCGGGTCGCAGTTACGCACCCCAAAATCTCATAACAGCCATGTACGAGGTCGACGAAGCTAAATAGTCAGTCCGAGCAATATTTCAAACGCATTTTGCTGGACGCAGAATCTGGTGACAGCATCCAAGACAAATGGCCTTGGGTACCTCTGCAACCATACTTTGCACTCCATGCTATCCAGTTCATGCGGTTGACCATAGCAAGGTTCTTCTTTACACCAGTAAAGCGAATCAACTAAACAGATCGTATAACTGCCAATAGTAATGCACATTTATCCAACATTTACATCCAGTAACGATAGTCTTCTACCTATTTTCATGCCTTTGCCTTCCAATCCTCTCGGTAACATCCGTCAATACGTCTCCACGTCAGCAAGACGCAGCAACTAGGGGGTCAACTCAGGCTTCTCCAGCGACTCGTCCCTCTCGTCGGGATCAACCTTACCATCTATCTTAGCCTTGCCATGCGAGTGCAAGTTGCAGTAGGGCCAGTGTGTGGTGGTCTCCTATTGCGTGAAGATGTCGCTCTTCTCCTTACGGTTCTCCTCGCTCATAAAAGCAGCGGGCCTAAAGCATGTGTAGATGATTGTCCTGATTTCGTCGCTCTCGGGAAAGGGGGACTTGAATATCCTCTAGATTGTACTCTTTCGAGGCATAGTAGTCGTCGCCTCGGAAGCGATTTCGTTCGTTTTCCAGGTTCTGGTCCTGACAGTTGGCAATGCTTGTTTTTGCTTAGATACTCAAGTGTCAAACAATGGGAAATTCGAGCCTTTTCTGGACGTGGCAAACATACAGTTCTGTCTTCAGGGAGATCACCCTCAATCGTATCCTCGCCCCATTTGCTGTTTGCTCGACCAGGACGTCTGTACTAGTTTGTGATGACCTGTCGGTTCCACCAGAACCGATTAAGTCGTTGGAGAAGATGCTGCCATGTCGACAATAATCCCGATAGTAGTCAGACATGCCTTCCCACGGAATAATGGCGTCCAGGCCCTTTGGCTGATGAGCAGCCACTCGCCATTGACTTCCTGATAAACGATGGATTAGTACATTGATATTCACTTTATAAGATACTAGTCGTCCATGAAGCCACCCACCTACGTAGTACCTGATGCCCAAGAGCCCAACCTTTCCGGATGACCACTGTTGAGATGCTGCCCACTCGACCACATGGGAAAAAAAAACATTCACTCGTTCCTCGAGACATGGTGTCGAGGAGGCCGGTCGATGTTCTCGGGCTCCATTTAGGAAACAGGCATATTTTGTTGCCATTAAGGACGCATGTTTGACCGGGTCCATTCTATCCGCTCCCTGTCGACATTTAAACTACATTTTACTAGCTTCATCGAAAGTAACGTATTCCTCTCGTGCAATGGCGTATGCGCGCTTTGATACATCTGGAAGAACCGCTCCCGTGAGTGCGGCCAGTGAGAAGTCATTGGCTGCCCCGATAATTCCAGGGATAGTTAGTCTGGTACTATTCTCACGAGTTAAAGGGTGCAACATAGGATATGGTCAGAGACATTGAATTGAGCTACTTCTTCTATCTAAGAGAGCGATGAAGGTCGGCCACTTATACCCAGGTTCAATCTGCCGATATCATAGGCAGCTGGCTGCTGCTTGATGCTAGCTGTGGTCGTTCACTCTTATTGTAAACAGGTTCACGATGATTGTGATCCTTGCTTCACTTCTATCTCAGTCTGACACAAGTATCAGGTCAGAAATAACTTCCCTCAACCTGATTCCCTGCCCTACCCCTTTTGGCGAGTTAACCATTGGCCTCCTTCGAAAAGTCTTTCCGCCTTTGTAACGCCTAATGAACTGTTTTACTGGCTTGGGTCGTCGCATCCGCCTAGCACGAAGTTGATGAAACTAAGAGGGCAACCCGAGTCGACAGAGTCGATGCAGGCTTGGCTCTGACAATTCTCCTGCTTGAAACGCTCGCGCGCATTGTTCTGTCCATTGCGTTGCTGCATCCCAGGTTAGCGCTCTTCTGTCTACTCTCTGCACATCTACAGATATGCAGGCCCTTCGGTGGTTCTGGCGAACGGAGCTTCGTACCGGAGCGGCGGAAACAAGCTGGGTCATCGCGACCAGCGCGATCAAGGCGGAGGTAATATAAATCTGCATTTTGTGCGGGATTGGAAACAAAGAAAGGTAAAGGGTGTTTGAATGCTTTTATCCGATCTACGGAAACGGGATGAAGCAAAGACTAGAATGGACGAGTTATATCTATCGATAGAGAAATCGGGACCTATTGGACGACAACGGGATCAATAGGATTTTATATGCAGAAAATATGTGCGAAAAGCGCCAGCGAATTCCGAAACAATGGGGCAATACATGATAAGTACCCCGTATCTCGTGCATTTCGAGACGACATGGACGTTGAAACGCGTGATTGACGTTGGTAGAAAGAGAAAGTTTCAGGCTGATATGTGAGCCATGGGCCAGTGATGGGGTGGCATGGGCTAAACTCGGCTGATCCGACTGGAGATGCATCCCGCACGTCCCCTACGGCAGAACTAAAACGCCTCAACCTCCCCAGCCGAGAATTCTAAGCCTGCATGCACACTTTGCAGTGCCGTAGGACTGGCTAGTGTCTTTACTATGCAGGAATTCAAGTCGGAATACATTGACTTAATTGCAGCGCCCACGTACAGTAATCTTTTGGAGTGGCATGGCGGTCTGCGCGTCTAGGATAATGAATGAAGGTGTCACGACGGCCATACGATGAATCAGGCTAGCTGCCCGGAGGTCTTGACTCCCGGTCAGAGAGCTGTTTTAATACCGTAACAACCCCTTAGCTAGGCACGGCGGAACAGATAGAAATAGGGCTCCAAGCCACTTTTTACATCAAAGAAATCAAGGTGCTTCCTATGACTTCCATTGCGACCTGCTAATGAATGTGACAGAAGTGAACTTTAAAACTCAAGAGAGTTTAAAAACAAAACGTTCCATATTATATAAGCATGGTGACGAGTTTCTATCGCAGAATATTCTGGCTAAATGTCCACAAGCCTGTCTGCTCGTTCTGATAGCACCAATGAAAACTCTCCTTCCCGTTACAATAGTCGTTTCTATGAGGTCAACTAGAAATTAGGTCAAAGATCGTAACAGGCTGGGTGTCAGACAATACGCTCTCACTAGGTCACTGTTAAATAAAAGGTATATGCTAAAGTGTCACATGCAGCCCAAGGGTCTTAAGCTTGCTTATAGAAACAGGAGATCCTTTAGATGCAGAGACTTAGCAGAAACACACAGAACACAAATACACAGATCTAATATTAATAGACTGAGTACATATACTATCTAACATGCTCTACCACACTATTACACACCCCCTATAATTACGCATCCATAATATATTAAATTGCAAATATACAGTTAGTAATATTTGTTTATTTCTTAACTAATATAAGTATATATAATAAAATAATTATATAAATTAAGTAGAAATACTTACTTTAATAACTAGTAATTTTTCTTACTTTTTCTAATTACTTTTATAAATAAAAAGCCTTTTAAAGTTTAAAATTTATTTTTAAACTATATTATAAAATATATAAATGTCCTTAATATAAGGGAAAGCTAAATTTAAGTTAAATTTAATAGTATTTTTTCCTAATAGCTTTTTTAAAGCTAGTTATATTTTAAAAATAGTAACTTTCTATTATAAATATATAATTTTACTATTATTAATATTAAAAGTTTTACTTATCTTTTTTTTTAATAGTTTATATATTTTAATTAATATAATTTACTACTTTTTAATATATTAAAGCTAATTTTAAATATTATAACTATTATAATAGATTTCTTCCTAGCTTAGGGCGTAGTAGTATATCTCTAGTTGCAATTAAGCCGAACCTTTTAAATTAGGAACTTAAGTTAGGAATAAAAAAAACTATAATTAGTTTAATTCTAGCAGCTAGCAGCTAGTTAAAAGCAAGTAATTTTTATAATACTTTTAAGCTATATATAAAAGGGCTTTCTAATTAGCCCGCGCTATATGAATATATAAATAATTAAATATAATTAGTAAATTTCCTAATATTATAAGAGCTAAAAGCTAGTTTTAAAAGCTAAGGTATATTATATTAGCTATTATTTAGTTAAATATAAGGCTATATATTATACCTAATTGCTTATAAGGGTGTTAAATTTTATATATATTTAAAAGCTAGAAGTTTTCCCTTTATAAAAAATATAAAATAGGGCTAGCTATAAAAAATATAAAATATTACAAATAATAATATATTTCTAATAGTAATTGTTTAACTTTTTATAACTTTTATAATATTTTATAATTAGTAATTTTTTTAAACTTCCTTTTATATTTAACCCTTTTAGCCCCCCCCCCCCCCCCCCCCCCCCACTTTTTAACTTTTATATTAACTTGCCTATTTAACTTACTTTTTATTTTTTTTATTTTTTCTTTTTTTTTAAGTAACTGTTTAAATTATTACTATTATATATAATAGCTTTCTAAATTATTATTTTAAATTATACATTTATATTTTTTTAAAAAGTTATTAGTTATTTTAATTAAGCCTATTATTTTTTATTTAATTTAACAAGTAATTAAATTAGCTAAGTTTTCTATTAAAAAATTTAAAATTAATTTTTTATATATTTAGTTTTTTAATTAAAATATATTAGCTTAAAAGAATTAAATTAATTTTTTATATTATATTTAATAGTATATTTATATTAGCCAATATAAAAATATTAAAAAGTTATAATTATTTAAAATACTTTTTAAGCTTTTTACTTAAATAAATATATTTAAAAAAATTTATATAATTTAATATATATTAAACTATTATATTAATAGTCTTTTTTTAAATTATAATTTATTTAATTAATAGAAAGTTAATTATATTAAATTATATATTATATAATTAGTTAAGTTATATAAACTAGAGTTTAAAAAAGTAGTACTTTTATATTAAAAGCTTAAAATAAGGTTTTTTAAATAAGGTTTATTTAATAAGGACTTTTATTTAAAAACTAATTATAAACTTTTTAAAAAAGCGGAATATAATAAATATAAGGCTGGGTTTTACTTATATTAACTTTTATTATATATTAGTATTAGGCTTATTTTAATAAATAATAACTTAAAGCTATAAGTTTAAAAGCTACTATATATAATAGTAATAATATAAATAGTTACTTAAAAGGCTATAAAAAAAAGTGTTAAAAATAAAAAGTAAGTTAAATAAGTAAATAAAAATAAAAGTTAAAAAATAGGGAGGGCTAAAAGAGTTAAATAAAAAGGAAAGTTTAAAAATAGATTAAATAAGTTTTAAAACAATTAAGCTAATAGAAATAAATAAGGCAATTAAATAGAAAAATATATAAAAGAGTTAATATAATAATAAAATTTCTAATTATAAAAATATTTAATATTATAAAAATATTTAACCCGGCTTGGGGCGTAGTAGTACGTTTCTAGTTATAATTAAACTAAACCTCTTAAATTAGAAACCTAGATTAAGAATGAAAAACAGCAGTTAGTTTAATTCTAGCAGCTAGCAGCCAGTTAAGTGCAAGCAAATTCTATAATACTCCTAGGCTATATATATAAAAGGGCTTTCTAATTAGCCCGCGCTATATTAATATATAAATAATTAGATATAATTAATAGATTTTCCTAATATTATAAAAGCTAAAAGCTGGTTTTAAAAGCTAAGGTATATTATATTAGCTATTAGTTAGTTAATTATATAACTATATATTATAGTTTAATAGTAGGAGTAATAATATAACCTAACCCCTAATAGAAGTAATTATAAAAGGTAAATATATAAAAGATAGAGCGATAAAAGTCTAAAGGAAAATTAACTCTTATTTGCAATTAGTTATAATTATAAATAAGAAATAAAATAGAAAATAAGTAAACTAACTAATTAGAAAGGAGTAAGTTAGAAATATTAAAATAAATTATAAAAGCTTAAGTAAAAGTTTAATAAAAACTATAAAAAAGGTATAATATCTATTTTTAAAAGTTTCTAGCCTCCCTTTTTAAATTTGTATAGTTTAATTTAATAAAAAGCTTAAACTACTTAATCCTTATTAACTTCTAATAAAAATCCTTATTCTTATTATTATATTTTCTACTAATAACTTACTACTATTATTATAAACCTCCCTATATAGGCTAACTCTTACCCTTAAAATTCTAAAGGCTATATAAAATACTATTATAATATAAACTTAATAATAAAAACTAGTAGTAATAAAAGGTAAAAAGCTAATATATAAAAAAAAAATAAAATAAACTTAAATAATAAAATATAAATTTAATTAATTTATTTAAATATTTTTAATTCTATTTATTAGATATAAATATTACTATTAATAATTAAATATAATAATATTAATTATTACTATTATTATTATTATTCTTCTTACTTTTATTACTTTTATCTTTTTATTATTTTTATTACTTTTATTTATATTTCTATTTTTAGAATTAATAATAAGAGTATCTAATTAAATAGTTATAAATATAAGGATTTAGGTTATTTAAAAGTAATTAATCTTATAATAAAGCTTTAATAATAAATATTTATACTTTAAGTAACTAATAGGGTAGTTATAATAGGAATAGTATAAGGCTAAAATAATAAACCTAAAAGTTATAAAAGCTAAAGTAGTAAAAATATTAGCTTATTAGTTTAAAAGATAGTAAGTAAATAAGATTAAAATTAAAAAGTATTTTTTAAAAAGGATTTTAATAAGCTAGGGGCTTATTTTATATAATAGGTAAAAATCTATTTAGTGTTTTATAAGTATAGGAGAGGGGCTTTCTAATTAAAGGCTAAGGTTAAAAAAAATAGGCAAATTATTAAGTTAGGCAGGTAATAAGTATTTATTAGAAAGTTAAAAGAAGATTAGTTTTAAAAGTAGGATTAGATATAAGAGATAATTCTTTTTAAAAAAAAATAGGTATTAAATTATAATATAAATATTATATTTAATAGTTTTAATTTATTATTAATTCTATTTAATATAATATTTAGCTTATAATATTAATTAAATTAAAAGGTAAAAGTACTAATTAAAAGTAATAGTAATTTTAGCTATTAGTATTAAAATAAGCCTATTAAAAATAAAAGTAATATATATTTTAATATAATTAATTACTTATATAAGTTATTAGGCACTTTATTAGATTTAATATTTAAAATAGCTTTATAATTATTTTAATTATATTAAACTTTTAAATAGTTTAAAGAACTTATAATACTATTTAATAAGCTTAATAGTAATAAGCTTTTTACTAATTAAATTATTAATTAAAGGCAATGCTTAAGCTTATAATATAATAACTTATATACTTAATAGCCTTTTTAGCCTTTTTTTTTAAGACTTAAAAGGTATTTTAACTATTTATAAAAATAAAGCCTTTTACTTATTATTAGGGTTTAAGTATTAAAGTTTTAAATAAAGTAAATAATAAGAGTATTTAGGCTTTTTAAATAAAAGTAAATAAGTAATAATATTAAAGTCTTATTTAAAATATACTAGTTTAATTTAAATAGTAGCTATATTAAAAAGCTAGTATATAAACTTTAAAAGTATTATTAATAGGCTAGGGGTTCTAATATATTTTATATTTTTAAACTTAATAATAACTTACTATTTATTTAATAGTTTATAATAAAAAACTAGGCTAGTTAATTATTTAAAATCTATTATATTAATGCAATTTAACAGCTTTTATAAGTAATGGGTAAATTAATTTATTTATATTATATTATTTTAAGTTATTAAAGTAGTTATTAAATTCTTACTATTATAAATAAGAAGATTTTTAATACTAATCTTTTTAAAGGCTAGTATTATAAAAAACTATTTATTTAATTATTTCCTTATTTAAGTTTTTAAAAAAGTACTAACTATTTAATTTAATAGTATAAATATCTAGTTTTATTAAATAGTAAGAATTTAATCTAGTTTATATTAAAAGATTAAATAGTACCTATTTTAATAAATAAATATTAGGCTAGTAGAGTAAGTAAGTCTATTTAGCTAGCCTTACTAGTATTTATAAGTTTAAAAAAAATAAGTTATAATAATATAATTATAAGTCTAACTATTTTTCTAAATATAAATAGGAGGTAAAATATAATAAATTATAAGGAGACCTATTAAAGTAAGTATTAGTAAAATATATAAGCTATATATTTTAATTATTTACTTAAACTAAAAGGAAGGCTATTATAATAAAATAAATAACTAGTATTTATTAAAAATAGCTAATTTCTAATAATAGTTATTATATTAATAAGGCAAATAATAAACTATTTATTATAATAAGTTATTTTTAGCTTTATAAGGCTATTAAAACTTATATTAATATTTATATATTAGCTATATTTATATTAAAAAAAGGAAAGTAAAATATAAAACTTTCTAATTATTTATTTATTTATATAATAAGTAATAGAAAGTTAAATATTATTAGTTTTCTTATAATAGTAATTAAATCTTTTATATTATAAGAGATAGTATATAATATAGTTAAAGCCCTAATAAGAAAGTATATATACCTTTTAATAATATTTATATACTCTTTAAATATTAGTATAATATTCTTCCTATATAATACTAATAATTTAGCTATTTTTAAATAGATTATAAGAAGGAATATTTTTAAATTATTTATATAAATAGATTAAAAGAAATTAAATAATATTATATAATATTTAAAGGCTAGTAGATTTAAAATAAATAAAAGTAGGCTACTAATATAGCTTAGTTATTAATTAAAAGATATAGCTACTTTCTTATTATAATAGAACTAGCCTTCCTTTTAAACTAGTAAATATTAATATAAAAGAAGCTAATAAGCGGCTATAAGCTATAATAGGGAAATATTAATATATTATTAGCTAAATATAAGGTTCTTATTATTAAAGGTAGTACTAATTGGTTAATAGCTAGGAATTTTCTTATTAGTATAAGGTAGGAGTTTATAAATTAAATCTATTTATACTTTAAGTAATATAATATCTAGGAGTTTAATATTATAATTAGAATATAATAGAAGTTAAAATAGTAGGATTAATAGTAATTAAGTTAAAAAAGAAATAGAAAGTAAGGTATTATAAAAAGCTATAAAAATAAGATATTTAAATATAAAGTAGGTTAATAAGCTTTAAAAAGAAAAATATAAAAAGGGAAAAGTTATATTATTTAAAAAGGAAAATATTAAATAGTTTTATATATTTAATTAAATATATATTATATTAACTAATTAATAATAAAAGGCTATAAATTATTAGCTAGTTTATATATTTATTTAATTCTTTTATTTTATAATTATTTAATAATTTTATAATTATAATTATATTTATTTTAATTATTATTTTCCTTTCTTTTTTTTTTTTTTATTTAATCTTTTATTTTTATTATATATTTATTTAATTAAATAATAATATTATACCTCCCCTTATTTTTAAAACTATTTAAAAATAAGGTATAATAGGCTAACCTTTTTAATATTTTAATAGTAGGAGTAATAATATAACCCAACTTTTAATAAAAGTAATTATAAAAGGTAAATATATAAAAATAGAGTAATAGAGGTCTAGAGGAAAATTAACTCTTATTTATAATTAGTTATAATTATAAATAAGAAATAAAATAGAAAATAATAAACTAACTAATTAAAAAGGAATAAATTAAAAATATTAAAATAAATTATAAAAACTTAAGTAAAAATTTAATAA
>JAGPYM010000131.1:0-22104 GCA_020736575.1 Thelonectria olida
CTTATTATTAATACTAGTAATTGTATCGAGGGTAATAGGCTTTATAATATCTTTAAGCCCAAAGGAATAAACTGAAATAAGATTTATACTAACTAATTTTAAAGCTAATATAATTTATATAAGTAAGTATTAATTATATAAGGCCTATTCGGCCGATCTCGAGCATAATATACTGTCCCTAACTATAAATATAAATATATTATATTAAATCTTATAACGATCTGGTCAATTCCCAATGGATAAGACTAGAGGGTTCTAGGTTTATATTGGTAGAGAGATTAGGGCGTTAAGGTCTAAGTAATATAATAGGTTATTACATCTAGTAATATGCTTAAAATAAATAAGTATAATTAAGTTATATTAAAAGTTAAAATAGCTATATCTATTTAATATATTACATAAATATATTTATATATTAGCTACTTTTATAAGTCAATTATAATTAACTTAAATCAAACTGACCTAATTTAACTTATATAATTAAATTAAGTTAAACCGACCTGGTTTAATATATATAAGGTGCTTTATATTTATAGGGTAATTTTTATAGGTCTACTAGTTCTACTATAGCTAACTGCCTAGTCCCCTATGGGGTCATAATATGGGCCGTAATATAATATCTTCCCTCTATTAGTCTTATCCTTAAAACTATATAAGTAGGCCGTAGTCCTATAAGTTAATTCCCTAACTAACTTACGCTTATTTCCCTACTTCTCTAGCTAATAATATATCAAGTTATATTATTAAAACTATTTTATATCTAAAAATTATAGCTAAAAGATATAGCAATCTTACTAAAGTAATTAAAAAGTTTAGTTTTAAAATGCTATACTATTCTACTTATTTTAAAGCTAATTATTATCCTTATATAATAGCAGAGGGTAAATAGTAATATAACTTCTATATAAAGAAAAAGTATACCTAATATAATTTTAATAGTATTACTTCTTAGGCATATTTATAAAAATAAGTATCTAGTTTATTTTTTACTAATAGGTTATAATTACTTATATCTTATATAAGAAAGATCATTTAGAGGAGTAAAAGGAGCAGGTAGAGGCTAATTTATTAAAAGCTTTAGCTCGATTATAATAGTTATATTATTAGAAGAAATATTTATAGGAGAAGGTAGTAGAAATAGTCTGGTAAAGTTATAAGGATTTAAATGAGTTAGAGGAGTTAAAGTATTAAGATAAGGAGGAGCGCTATTCTACTAAGGCAGGGGCTCTTTCTGAGATTTAGCTTCTAAAAGACTATAGGGTTATTAATTAGAGTGCAGTTCCTTTTAAGGCTTTATTTACTTTTAATACTTCTAGTAGAAATCCTTTAATAGGCGCTATATATAAGTAAGGTATTCTAATAGTTCCTATATATTTTCTAACTTCTTATATCCTTTCTATTTAATAAGGTACTTAACTTATTTTATTCTATTAAGTTATTCCTTTTTTATACTAAGGATTTTTTCTATTTTATATTCTTTAGGATCTTTAATTTCAGTTTCCAGTTTATTCCCTATTTTAATTATAATTATTCCTTTAATTAGTTTAAATAAGGAAACATAAAAGATTAGATAGTATTTTAATTTTAAGTCTAGTTTATAGTTATTTTCTAAGATTTTTTTTAAAATTTTATAAGGTTTAATATATTTATAATTAAGTTTTTTATTTAATTGTTTTATATTAATATTTTTTATAGTAAGGAGCACTATATCTCCTTTTAAGAAGGTTGGTCCTTTTAACCTCTTCTAATTATAATATTTTTTATATATTTTTTAAATAAAAGAAAGTTCTATATGCATTTCTTTATATAAATTCTTAAGTTAATCTAATATAAGAATAGCTACTAGTATAAGTAGTTTATTCCTTAAATCTTTATAGGTATTAGGAGTAAATCTAAAGTTTATATAGCTTAGTATAATCTTAGTACTCTTATTAGTTATAATATTATATGCTAGTTATACTATTAGTAACTTCTTAATCTAATTATTCTAGATATAATTAATATAATAATAAAGATAGGTTTTTAAGACTTAATTTATTTATTTGGTCTATCTATTAACTTATAGTCTCTAAGTAGTAGTTAACTTATAGTTTAGTCCGATCCTTATTATAAGGTATTATTAAAAGTTTAAGAAAAAGGGTGGTCCTCTATCCGAGATAATTATATTAGGTAGTCTATATATACTAATAATATTTTATAAAAAGATATAAGAAAATTTTTCTATATCTATTACTTTTTAATATAGAATAAAATAGGAAAATTTAATAAGTCTATTAATAATAACTAGAATGCTATTATAGGCTGTGCTTATAGTAGGGTCTAATAATAGGGGTAATTTTATAATAAAGTTTATAGTAATTAAGTCCTATAGTTGTTCTGCGATTGGTATAGGTTATAGTTTTTTATAAGGTTTATATTATTATACCTTTATTTTATTGCAAATAAGGCACTATTTAATAATTTTTTTAACTATTTTTTTAACTTTAGGAAATAAAAATATTATTTTAACTTATTTAAGGGTTTTATTAATCCCTTAGTGTCCGTAGAGCGGGTGTTTATAAATTTCCTATATAAGGTCCTCTTATAAGTATTCTAGTACTTATTATTATCTATTTTTTTATTACTTAATAATTATTTATTATATTCTAAGATCTATTTAAGTAGTAGATTTCCCTATTCTATTATATATATTGCTGCAAGGGTGTTACTAATAGGGGTTCTTCCTATTATCCTTAGGGTAAGGCTTTTATTCTTTAGGTACTAATTGTAGTAAAGGTAGTTATTTAGTCTAGCTCCTTCCTACTAGAAATTCTTATTAAAGAAATTCTAAAATTATAGATTGTCCTATTTCTTATAATATTAATAGTTTAATAATAGTATTTAATAAATTTATTTTATATTTTCTAGGGTAGGTAGATTATTCTTTAATAGGTAATTATTCCTAATATTAAATTAACCTAATTTACTCGTTTAGTAATAAGTTATTTAAGCTTATCTCTAGTAATTAATTATTAGATGTATTCTTTCTATTATTCTATTAAATATTTAGGGATATATTAGGTAATAGTAATTATAATATATTTTATTTAAGTATCCTTTAAGTATAAAATTATAGTTATTTTTATTTTAACTTTACTTATATTAAAGTCAGTTATTAGCTAATAGTATTAGCTCTACTATTTCTAATCTTTTCTTATATTAATAATATAATTAAATTCTAATAGGTATTTAATATATTTAAATTATTATCTGCTAATTATTAAATAGTAGTAAAATAAAGATATTCTTATAATTTATATAAACTATAACCTAATAGTAGCTTTCTAGTAGATATTATTAAAATTTTTTAAAAGTATTAATAATTATAAGGAATCTTTATTATATATAGGGTAGTTAAGCTTTATTTTATATAACTTATAAAGTAGAATACTATTAGATATAACTTTCTATTATTATTATATTATCTAATCTGGGCTTTTAGGGTAAAATTTAAAGAGTTTATTTCTAATTTAATAAGTTATATAAGGTTAAATATTTTAAATACTAGTTTATTAAAAATAAGGTTTTTAATTTTATTAAATACTTTTAAATATTAGGTTTCTAAATAAATAGTTAATCCTTTTTTATTAATTTAGTAAGTGGTATAGCTAGTTTTTAAAATCTTTAAGAATTATAATAATAGTTTGCAAATCCTAAAAAGGCTTATACTTTCTTAACTAACTTTAGTTTCTTCTAGTTTTTAACTATTAAAAGTTTTTTTAAGTCTATTTATATTTTATTATAAGAGATAATATATCTAGAAATTCCACTTTTAAAATATAAAAATAACTTTTCTCTAGTTTAACTAGTAGTTTAGCGTTTTTAAAAGCTTATAATATCTTATAAATATATTTTATATATTTTTCTTCTATTTTAAAAAGATAAAAATATTATTAAAATAGTATATTATAAATATATTTAAATATTCTTATAATATATTATTAATTATTTATTAGAATATTACTAGTATATTAGTAAAATTAAAAGGTATAATAAAATATTTATAAAGTTTAAACTTTATTTTAAATATAGTTTTCTATTTATATTCTTTTTTAATATAAATAAGGTTATAAGCTTCTTTTAGATTTAATATAATAAAATATTTTATTTTATAAAGTTAGTCCTTTAATTTATTAATTAAAAGTAAGAGTATTCTATTTTTAATAGTAATATTATTAAGCTTATAGTAATTTATAATAAGTTAGAGCTTTTTATTCTTTTTAGAAATAAATATAACTAGATAGCTAGCTTTTAACTTAGAAATTCTAATATATTCTTTTTTTAATTTTTTTTAAGGTAGTTTTTAAGCTTATATAGCTATGCTTTATTAAGGTTATAAATGGGGTGGAATATAGTTAATATTCTATTTTTAAGCTAAATCTTATAATCCTATTAAAAGTGCTCTAATAGACCTATTTCTAGTTTTTTAATAAATAGTTTCTTATAAATTTAATATTATACTAGTATATATTTAAATCTATTATTAGGTAATACTTCTTTTTATTACTTAAGGTTTTTATTTATTTATATAAATATTTTCCTAAAAAATATACTTATTTATTATATTTATTATACTTGCCCTTTTTTATATTAGTATTATATTCCTTTTAAAAGTTATATCTTTTCTATAAGTTAGAAAGTGTTTTTATTATTACTTTATTATACTTTTTTATTCTTTTTAATAAAAGTTTAAAATTTTATATTATTTAAATTATTATTTATATTATTAGCTATATTATTTTACAAAGTTTATACCTAGCTAGTATACTAACTAATAAGGGGGTTATATTAGTAAAACTATAAGTAATTTAAAAGTAAGTTATATTTTTAGAAAGGTATAATATTAAAATTAACTTTCTAATTCTTTCTTTTAATAAATACCTTAAAGTAATTAATCTTATAAGTAATTTATTTATTTTTATACTTAAATAGTTTTCCTTTTATATTAGATATTTTATAAGGTATATTTTTATTTTTTTATTATAGCTAGAAATAATTAACTACTTATAAATTAATTCTATTTATTTCTATTTTATTATTTATTAATATAATAAATTATTATCCCTTAATTTATACTTATAGTATTATTTATTATTATAGTAATATATTATTAGGTTTTTATATTATATATAGAGCTCTTTTTAAAGGTTTTACAAATCCCTTCTATTTTAGCCGCTTTTATAGCTTTATTATAAATAGCATTTATTATTTTTTAACTTTTAATACACTTTTTTAATCTAGTTTTCTATTATATTATTCTTTTTAAGTAATATATTATAGGGTTATATATATTATATTAAATGCTTCCTATACTATTTTACTATTTTAGCTTATTTATATATAAGGCACTTAGGGTATAAGTATTTAATTTTATTATATATTCTATTTATATATTTCTTTAGGAGTTTATATATATATTTTATTAAAATAGTAATATTTAAATAGTATAGCTAGGTTATATTACGGGCGTGGCCTAATAGTTATTTCGGGCTGCTGTTATAAAATGTTATAACCTGGAAGGCTGCAGCTGTCCCTAAAAGCATAAGCTACCTAGATAGTTATAAAGTAGTAATAACTTTACTAGGTTATTCTAGCTAACCTTAAGGGACTATAACCTTATAGGGCTACTACTTTAAGGGGCTACTACTTTAAGGGCCTACTACTTTAAGAGGTAAGTAGCTGCTAGGTATTTAAGCTTTTATTAGAACCTAGCTAGAATGCCTTTCCCTTCTTTTTTCTTAATATTAGATATTTAATATTAAAGCTATTTTTAGTTATATAAAACTTAGGTCCAGCCCCTTATATTATCTAATACTTAATATTACCTTCCTCCCTATAAGTAAGATTATAATAAGGAAGTTATATTTTTATATCTTTTAATTCTTTTTATTATAAGTGTTATTATAATAAGGAAGCTATACTCTAGCCTATTATAACTAATAATATATAAATAAGTATAATATTAGAAATAGCAGCTAGCCTTATACCTAATATTATAGTTCTATTATAGCTAGTTTATAATATAATAGCTACTATAGTAGTACTATTATAAAAGTAAGTATTAAACTTATAAGCATACCTTATCCCCCTAGAGATTATACTAGAACCCCCCTAATAAATAGTACTACTACTAATACTAGTAGTAACTATTAAATAAAAGGCTATTTTAAATTTATTTAAGTTTTTAAGTAATTATAATAAGTACCTTTTATAAGTATAATAAATATAAAATAAGCTCTTTTTTAATAAGTAGCTTATAAGTATTAGAAATTATAAGCTATTTTATTTAATTAACTCTTATTTAAATATAAAACCCTAGGGGGTTATAATAACCTATTATATAGCTAGTAGTAAGGGCAGCTTATAAGACCCTTAGGCCTTTATAATATATTTAAATTAAAACTATTTTAATAGGAACCTTTAAGCCTATATAATGTCCTCCTTATAAAACTTTAAATAGGGAGAAAATATATCTTTTACTACCTTCCTTTTAAAATTTAAATAAACCCTATTAGAGGCTAGAGGGGCCCTTTAGGCTAATAAAGTTAAAATAATATTTCTAAAAGGCACTTTAAACTAATAGTTAACTTATAGTTTAGTTATAATAAACCTATTATAAATATATTATAATTAGATTTAGGGAGTAAGTACTCTTTCCTAAAGGATTAAATAGGTTATTCCCTCTAGTAGTAGGGCTGCTAATAGCTTATTATATAAAAGTAATAGCTAATATAATAGAGGCTATCTAGGTAATATTAAAAACTAAAAGGGAGATGCCCTAATAATTAATATTAACTATATTAAAAATAATACCTCTTATAATAATATTATAACTAATATATTTACCCTTTTAATTTAACCTTTTATAAGTATTATAAATATAGGGAGAAGGAATATCTTATTATTAAATATTTAAAACTGGCTTATAAAAGGAAGTAATATAATAAATAGGCAGCTAAGGCTATAAAAGCTACTAAAAAAGCTATAGAGTTATTAGAAGAACTTAATAATAAAAATACTAAAAGTAAGGACTTAAATAATTAAAAAATAGCTCTAAAGTAAAAATAGAACCTAGAGCTAATTAAAGTAAAATAATATAATTAGAAGAAGTAAAAGGGAAAAATATTTAATAAGTTAGTAGAAATAATATTATAAATTAATAAAAAGCCTTATTATATACTAATAAATTGTAATTATAATATTTATATTTTAATTAATTTATTTTTTACTTATAACTTTTACCTCCTATTTATATTATAAAAACTATTAAAATTTTATAATTTTATTAATAAAAAGGAATAAATACTATTAGAAGGAGTTATAACTCTAATAGTAAATATTAATAGCTTTAAATAACTTTTATATACTTATTTAATAAAAGAGCTAAATAGAGACCTATTTTTTAAAAAGTTTTAGTTAGAAGCTAATTAGGTAGTATATAATATAAGTATAAAGCAATTATATTATAGCCTTATAAAAATATTAATACTATTTATTTTAAATTCAAAGCCTAGCTAGATTTATATAATTTGGGCTATAAAGTTAATATTAGCTTTTATATTTATAGGATTATATAAGCGGGCTAAAATAAGGTAAGGTTATAAAAGGACCTTAGAGTGGAGGGTCTTTTTAATTAGTTTAACTAATATTAAAAAGGCCCTTAAGAAAAAGGAACTAGTATAAGTAGAAGATTAAGTTTTAAGGGATATATTATAAGACTTCTTATAGCTATTTTTAGCTGTAAAAGTAATATAACTACCTCCCTATTAATTAAATAATAATTATAAAGTAAATCTAATAAGGGATAAATATAATAATTGTAACGGTCAGGTCGATCTCCAACAGGTAGACTAGACTGTTCTAGGTTTATGTTGGCAGAGAGGACAGGACGTTAAGGTCTGAGCAGTGCGCAAAGGTAAACAGAGGGGGTTGTTACGTCTGGTAATGTGCTCAAAGTAGATGAGTGTAACCAAGTTGTATTGAAAGCTGAAGAGCTGTGTTCTATCTAATGTGTTTAAAGGAATGTGTTTATATACTAAGTGTTCCTCCAGGGACCGATGAAGTTGAGGGATCGGTCCAGGGTAGGATCGTTGGGACCGTCGGTCGGTCCTCGTCGGTCCTTCGACGATGTCTTGCATAAGATCGTGAAAAAGTGGGGCTGTCTGCGGTTCTGCCGTCCCAGACCGCTTTGGTGGGAGTTGGGTCATGCATGGGCCGTGACACGATGTCTCCCCTCCGTTGGTCTTGTCCTCAAGGCCGCATAAGTAGACCGTAGTCAATTTTCTTGTTGGTAGGTCAAACTTGTTCCTTAAAACATTCCGTTATGCTGACATTATGTCCGGTCGCGTCTTGAAGCAAAAATCTTCTCGCAAATCGAAAGAGTGTGAGGCTCTTGCTCTGTACATTGACACTTTTGGTTCTGAGACCATGCCTTGTTCTCGTTGTCATCGTCTGAAAATCTCCTGCAACACCATTGGGGATCGTTCGCACCGGTGTTCTAACTGCGTGGAGGCCAAGGTGGTTTGTGATGGTGCGGGAGTGGCTTCATTTCGTGGGTTTCTGAGTTCTTTTCTTGGTGGCTGGTCCTCGGCTGACTGCTTAGTGTCCAAAAACATGCGCGAGCGAAAACGCTTGGAGAGCGAGGAACTGGAGGCTGAGGAGGCGCTAGAAGCAGCGATGGCTCGTCTTGCTCGGATTCGAAAGCAAAAGCGTTTGTTGAAGAAGAAGGGGGAGGACCTGGTCTCTCGTGGTCTGCAGGGTTTGGAGGGGTCGGGTGTTCTGGCGCGCGAAGAGCCTGCGGCGGTGTCGGAGGCTGCGTCTCTGGGGGCTTTTGACCTTATCGACTGGAATGCCGTGGGTCTCGAGGAGTTTTCCTTTCCTTCTGCTGTTGTTGGTGAAAGTTCTTCAGCAGGCGCTGCACATGGGTGAGGTGTTCAGGTGGTTCCCATGTATTTTCTGATTCAGTGTACCCTTTCCACTTGACGAGGTATTCTGTTTGTTTTGTCCCGTCGGGTCGTTCCTTCCTCATGCTGATGATTCGTTCCGCTTCGTATTCCTCGGGGTCCTCAATCTCTGTTTCTGGTTCGTCTCCTGTTTTGACCATGACTGTTCCTTCTGTTGACTCGAGTAAGGAAATGTGAAAGATTGGGTGGTGTCTTGATTTCAAGTCCAGTTTGTAGTTGTTTTCTGAGATTTTTTCCAAAATTTTGTAAGGTCCGATGTATTTGTAATCGAGTTTTTTGTTTGGTCGTTTTGTGTTGATGTTTTTTGTAGCGAGGAGCACCATGTCTCCCTTCGAGAAGGTTGGTCCCTTCAACCTTTTCTGGTCGTAGTATTTTTTGTGCATTTTCTGGACAAAAGAAAGTTCTGTGCGCATTTCTTCGTGCAAATTCTTGAGTTGATCTGATGCAAGGATAGCTGCTGGTGCAAGTGGTCCGTTCCGTGGTTCTCTGTAGGCGTCGGGGGTGAATCCAAAGTTTGCGTAGCTTGGTGTGATCTTGGTGCTTTCGTTGGTTGCAGTGTTGTAGGCCAGTTGTGCTGTTGGCAGTTTCTCAACCCAATCATTTTGGATGTGGTTGATGTAGCAACGAAGGTAGGTTTCCAAGACTTGATTCATTCGTTCGGTCTGTCCGTCGACTTGTGGTCTCCAAGCGGTGGTCAACTTGTGGTTCAGTCCGATCCTTGCCATGAGGCATTGCCAAAAGTTCGAGAAAAAGGGTGGTCCTCTATCCGAGATGATCGTATTGGGTAGTCCGTGTGTGCTGACGATATTTCGTAAAAAGATGTAGGAAAATTCTTCTGCGTCGGTTGCTTCTTGATATGGAATAAAATAGGAAAATTTGGTGAGTCTGTCGACAATGACTAGAATGCTGTCGTAGGCCGTGCTCGTAGCAGGGTCTAATGATAGGGGTAATTTCGTAATGAAGTCCATAGTGATTGAATCCCATGGTCGTTCCGCGACCGGTATGGGTTGTAGTTCTCCGTAAGGTTTGTGTCGTCGTGCCTTTGTCTTGTCGCAGATGAGGCATTGTTTGATGATTTTCTTGACTGTTTCTTTGACTCTAGGAAATGAAAATGTCGTCTTGACTCGTTCGAGGGTTTTGTTGATTCCTTGGTGTCCGTGGAGCGGGTGTTCGTGGATTTCCCTTACGAGTTCCTCTCGTAGGTGTTCCGGTACTTGTTGCTTATCTGTTTTTTCGTCGCTCGGTAATTGTTCGTTGTATTCCAGGATTTGTTTGAGTAGTGGATTTCCCTGTTCCACTGTGTGTGTTGCTGCGAGGGTGTTGCTGACAGGGGTTCTTCCTATCATCCTCGGGGTGAGGCCTTGGTTCTTTAGGCACTGATCGCAGTGGAGGTAGTTGTTTGGTCCAGCTCCTTCCCACCAGAAATTCTCGTTGAAGAAATTCCAGAATTGTAGGTCGTCCCATTTCTTGTGGTGTTTGACGGTTTGATGACAGTGTTCGATGAATTCGTTTCGTATTTTCCGGGGTAGGTAGATTGTTCCTTGGTAGGTGATCATTCCTAATACCGAGTTGACCCAGTCTGCTCGTCCGATGATGAGTTGTCTGAGTTCGTCTCTGGTGATTGACTGTCTGATGCGTTCCGTCCATTGTTTTGTCAAACATTCGGGGATGCGTTGGGCGAGGGTGGTTGCGATGTACTTCTGTCTTAAGTGTCCTTCAGGCGTAAGGGTTAACAGTTGTTCCTCTGTTTTGACCTTGCCTGTGTCGAAATCAGGTCGTCGGCTGATGGCGTCGGCTCTGCCATTCTCCGATCCTTTCTTGTGCTTGATGATGTAGTCAAATTCTGATAGGTATTCGGCGTATCTGAGTTGTCGTCCGCTGAGTTGTTGAGTGGTAGCGAAGTGAGAGATGTTCTTGTGGTCTGTGTAGACCGTGACCTGGTGGTGGCTTCCTAGTAGGTATTGTCGGAATTCTTTGAAAGCTTGGACTATCGCGAGGAATTCTTTGTCGTAGATGGGGTAGTTGAGTTCTGCTCCGTGTAACTTATGAGAGTAGAATGCGATTGGGTGCAACTTTCCATCATCGTCGCGTTGTCCGATCTGGGCTCCTAGGGCGAAGTCTGAGGAGTCCGTTTCTAGTTCGATAGGTCGTGTAGGGTCAAACATCTTGAGTACTGGTTCGTTAAGGATGAGTTCCTTGATTTTGTCGAAGGCTTGCTGGATGTCGGGTTTCCAGGTGAACGGTCGATCCTTCTTTGTTAACTCAGTGAGTGGTGCGGCTAGTTTCCCAAAATCCTTGAGGAACTTGCGGTAATAGTTCGCGAATCCTAGGAAGGCTTGTACTTCCTTGACTGACTCTGGTTTCTTCCAGTCCTTGACTGCTGAAAGTTTCTTTGGGTCCATTCGTATCTCGTTGTGGGAGATGATGTGTCCCAGAAATTCCACTTCCGAGGCGTGGAAATGACTTTTCTCTGGTTCAACTAGCAGTTTGGCGTCTTCGAGAGCTTGCAGTACCTTGTGGACGTGTTCCGTGTGTTCTTCTTCCGTCCTGGAGAAGATGAGGATATCGTCGAGGTAGCATACCACGAATACGTCTAGGTATTCTCGTAACACGTTGTTAATCATTCGTTGGAATGTTGCCGGTGCATTGGTGAGACCAAAAGGCATAACAAGATATTCGTAGAGTCCGAACTTCGTTCTGAAGGCGGTTTTCCATTCATGTCCTTCTTTGATGCGGATGAGGTTGTAGGCTCCCTTCAGATCTAACGCGGTGAAGTACTTCATCCCGTGGAGTCGGTCCTTCAGTTCGTTGATCAAAGGTAAGGGTGTTCTGTCCTTGACGGTAATGTCGTTGAGCCTGCGGTAATCCACAACAAGTCGGAGCTTTCCGTTCTTTTTGGGAACGAACATGACTGGATAGCCTGCTTCTGACTTGGAAATCCTGATATATCCTTTCCTTAACATTTCTTCGAGGTAGTTCTTGAGCTCGTGCAGCTGTGCTTCGTTGAGGTTGTAGATGGGGTGGAACGTGGTTGATGTTCCGTCTTTGAGCCAAATCTCGTGATCCCATTGAGAATGCTCTGGTAGACCTGTTTCCAGTTCTTCGGCAAACAGCTTCTCGTATACTCTGTACTGTGCTGGTACGTTCTTGAGTCTGTCGTCAGATGGTTCCTTCTGTTCTTTGAGGTCTTCGTTCATCTGTGCGAATGTCTTCTTGAGGAATGCGATTGTTCGTCGTGTTTGTTGCGCTTGCCCTTTCTTGTGTTTGTGTCGTGTTCCTTTTGGAGGTTGTGTTTTCTCCGTAGGTTGGGGAGTGTCTTCGTTGTTGCTCCGCCGTACTTCTTCGTCCTCTTCGATAGAAGTTTGAGATCTCGTGTCGTCTGAATCGTTGTCCGTATCGTTGGCTGCATTACTTCGAAAAGCTTGCACCTGGCCAGTACGCCAACTGATAAGGGGGTCATATCGGTAAAGCCATGGGTAACCTAGGAGTAGGTCGTATCCTTGGAGAGGTATGATGTCGAGATCAACTCCCTGATTCTTTCCTTCGATGAACACCTTGAGGTGATCAACCTCGCGAGTAACTTGTCCATCTTCGTACTCAAATGGTTTTCCTTCCACATCAGATATCCCGTAGGGTATGTCCTTGTCCTTCCATGGTAGCTTGAGATGATTGACTACTCGTGGATCAACTCCATTCATCTCTGCTCCGCTGTCTACCAACGCGGTAAACCATTTTCCCGTGATTCGTACTTGCAGCATCATCCGTCGTCGTGGTGATGTTTCGTGGGGCCTTGTTGTCGCGCATAGAGCTCTTCTTGGAGGTTCTGCAAATTTCTCCTGCTCTGGCCGGTCCTGTGGCTCTTCTACAGGCGGCGCTTGTCGTTTTTTGACTTTCCTTGTACGTCCTTGACCCATTGTCCCACTGTCTCGTTTCGTGAGGCGGGTACGTGGTGTGGTCGTGTTGGTCGTTTCGGGTGTTTGACGTGCCATTGTTCAATTTTCTCTCTTTCGTGGACCTTACACTCTTCAAATCGGCATTGTCGTAGGTCGTACGTTCCGTTCATGCATTTGGTTGGGAATTCGTGGGTGTAGTTCTCGAAGATGGCTACGTTCATGTGCTTGATCCAGGCTACATTGCGTCGAAATTGTAAGTGCTGGGCTTGGTACCATCGCGTGATAGCATGTGGTCCTAATCGTGTAGGGTAGCAGTCGTTCTTGACTTTGTACCGTAGGTGTGGTTCACATGTTGGGTCGTAACATGAGATCCATGAAATGGTGTTGTGCTCCGGGTGAGTTGGGTTCACAATAGGTGCATCGTTGGGGTGAGCTTGATAGCTTCCTTGTCCTTTTTGGGCTTGCCGGTGTGTGATGCCGTGCACATAGAAGTCTTCATTGTTGGCGTTCTGCCCTTTCGTGACCTTCTGGTAAACCAGTCGTTTTTCTTCTTCTGGGTTACTGGCTTCATCTGAGCTCGTGTCGTCCACTGAGCCGTTGTCTTCCTCAGGGATTTCTCCTTCCTCGAGGGGCTCGTGGTTTAGTGTTTGTCGCGTGGGGATATCGTCGGTGAGCGAGTTCGGGAATACATGCCATGTGGTGACAGGTAAGCCGAGTTCTTGGGCTCGTTCCAAATCCGATAGCATTAGGAATGGTTCTGGGATGTCGTTTCCGTTCTGGAGTGTGAGTTCTCGTTTCACGAGGTTGACTAGGTCTTGGTCCGCAGGGCTTAGGTCGAGGTCTTTAATGGTTGCTCGGTTCTTGGTGTGTCGGCTTGGTTGCGGATCCGTTGGTTGATCGTCGGGCGGCGCGTGCCATGACTTCGTTGCTTGATTGGGTGCTTGCGCGTATCCCGTCGCTTCCTCGTTGTCTTTTCGGCTGGTCTTGCCTTTCTTGACCATTGCGAGAATCTTCGTGTTTCCGTGACCAGTGACGTTGGTCTTTGGTGGTTCGGGGACTGGTCTCCATGTGGCGTATTTGGCGATACTCTTCTTGCTCAAGTTGGCTCGGGCGTCGTCTTGACTTAGAGTGTCGTTGTCGTCGTGCTCGGCTTCCCTTAGCCCCTTGTACAGGCTTCGAGATGCTAGGAGTACGGTGCCACTGGGAACTCCTCCGTTATCGTAACCGCTTCGCGTCATTGCCAGGGTCTTCTTCGGAATGTTTTGGTTGGGTTCCGCGTCGTGGGGTGTGTTGGTTGGTACTTTCACCCATTCTTCGTTTTCGCGGAGTTGGTAACCTTCCGGACAGGTCTCGCTGTGTGCGGTGAGTTGCACTTCCTGTCTTTCCTTCTGTTGGGGTTTGCGGGGGTAGTATCCATTGTCTTTGCCGTCTTTGTGGATGAGGCAGTTGTCATCGTAACAAGCCGTCCAGTGCAACGAGACGTGTTCCTTAGGGTCAAGGTACTTGTTGATTTTGCCGTCTATGCAGACGATGCAGTCTTTGCTGTCCGTGCACGTCGCTCGGTGTTCCAGGGCGTGTTCTCGTCGCAAGGCGTGGTTCACTGGTTTGGTTGTGAACATACCGGTTGCTGCCAGGGTTCTGGTGGCTGTCCTGATTGCCATTTGGGGTTCGTCCTGTCGGTTAGTGTTACTCAGGCGTTTCTTACCTTCTGGGACAGGTTTGAACTTCTGGTTCGTCTTGTTAGGGTTTCGGCACTTGCTTTCGAAATGTCCCTTCTTCCCGCAGTTCCAGCAGAGGACTTGCGAGTGGTCGCGTTTGGTGGCGCCGAGTTCCATCGGGCCTGAATCCGTGCCGTAGGAAGTGTGTCCTTGTCGCTGTCTTCCTTGGTTGGCGTTGTACCGGGGTTGCTTGTATCGGTTGTTGTTTCCGGTATTAGGGCTCTTTTTCTTGCGCCATGAGAATTGTCTGTCGTCGATCTTGACCGCTTGTCCGATGTACTCGACAAGGGTTGTTGGCCGTTCGTGTTTGTACAGTTCTTCCTGGACTGATTGCTTGAGTCCGTCGAAGAAGAGTGACATGAGGACGTCCTGGTCCCAAGGTAACTTGATCGCAAGTTGGGTGAACAGGGTTCCATAGTCGGATGCCGATCCAGTTTGTTTGAGAGATTTGATCTGATCTTCGGCTTTAGATTTTTCGTCGATGGTTCCAAAAGACTGTCTGAGTTCTTGTTCGAGTGTGGCATAGCTTCCGTAGATGCGTCGGGTTCGTTCGTCTCGTTCGACTTCCGGTTTGTCGTGGTAGTTCCGCATGACGGGCTCAAACCACAGAGCTGCGTTTCCAGTGAATCGTCCGGCTGCGTAGTGAACTTTGGCGGCTTCGAATCGGAATTGGGTCGGGTAGTACGAGAAGAAGGCATTCATGCTGGTGATGAACATTTGGAGCTTGCGGGCATTTCCGTCGAACTTCTCAGGTGCAGAGGGCTTAAGGATTTCTCCGGGGTCACGTCCAGTGGTGGCAGTAGTGGCGAGGTTGTTGAGGTCGTTGGTTTGGTTTCGTTGCAGTGTTTGTTGATCTTGCTGGATGGCGAGAATTCGGTTGATTTCGGCTCGCATGGCTTCGACTTCGAGTCGTTGCACACGGAGTTCGCCTTCGTGTTGGATCTGCATGTTGCGTATGTCTTGTCTGAGCGCCTCGACTTCCTCGTCGTCGTCATCCTCCATTTCGTCGTCAGTAGGAGGTGTGGGGTTAACAGGCGGGTTGCCTTGCTGTCCCTGGTTGAGATTGAGTTGCTGCTGTTGCTGGGTGGCCATGTTGACAATTCTCGATATTGCTCAGGGTAACGCGGTATCCTTCTGAACAAGAGCTTTCAACGTGTAACGGTCAGGTCGATCTCCAACAGGTAGACTAGACTGTTCTAGGTTTATGTTGGCAGAGAGGACAGGACGTTAAGGTCTGAGCAGTGCGCAAAGGTAAACAGAGGGGGTTGTTACGTCTGGTAATGTGCTCAAAGTAGATGAGTGTAACCAAGTTGTATTGAAAGCTGAAGAGCTGTGTTCTATCTAATGTGTTTAAAGGAATGTGTTTATATACTAAGTGTTCCTCCAGGGACCGATGAAGTTGAGGGATCGGTCCAGGGTAGGATCGTTGGGACCGTCGGTCGGTCCTCGTCGGTCCTTCGACGATGTCTTGCATAAGATCGTGAAAAAGTGGGGCTGTCTGCGGTTCTGCCGTCCCAGACCGCTTTGGTGGGAGTTGGGTCATGCATGGGCCGTGACAATAATAAGCTAGCTTTACTATAGGGCCCCTTTTATTTAATATCCTAAAAAGAGTTATTAGTTTTATAATAAGTTCTTATAAACCTACTTAATTAAGGGTTTATTTTAATAGTGGGAGCAATAATATAACCCAACCCCTAATAGAAGTAATTATAAAAGGTAAATGTGTAAAAGATAGAGCAATAGAGGTCTAGAGGAAAATTAACTCTTATTTACAATTAGTTATAATTGTAAATAAAAAATAAAATAGAAAATAGGTAAACTAACTAATTAGAAGGGAATAAGTTAGAATTATTAAAATAAATTATAAAAACTCGGGCAAAAACTTAATAAAAATTATAAAAAAGGCCTAATCTCTATTTTTAGAGGTTTCTAGCCTTTCCTTTTAAGTTTATATAACTTAATTTAATAAAAAGCTTAAACTACCTAATCCTTATTAACTTCTAATAAAAATCCTCTATTCTTATTACTATATTCTCTATTAATAACTTGCTATTACTATTATAAACCTCCCTATATAAGCTAACTTTTGCCCTTAAGATTCTAAGGGCTATATAAAATACTATTATAATATAAGCTTAATAATAAAAACTAATAGTAATAAGAGGTAAAAAGCTAATATATAGAAAAAAAATAAAAAAAACCTAAATAGTAAAATATAAATTTAATTAATTTATTTAAATATTTTTTATTCTATCTATTAAAATATAAATATTACTATTAATAACTAAATATAATAATATTAGTTATTACTATTATTATTATTATTCTTTTTACTTTTATTACTTTTATTTTTTTATTACTCTTATTACTCTTATTTACCTTTCTATTTTTAAAATTAGTAGTAGGGGTATTTAATTAAATAGCTATAAGTATAGGGGATTTAAATTACTTAAAAGTAATTAATCTTATAATTAAATTTTAATAATAAATATTTATACCTTAAATAACTAATAGGGTAGTTATAATAGGAGTAGTATAAGGCTAAAATGGCAAACTTAAAAGTTATAAAGGCTAAAGTGGTGGAGGTACTAGCTTATTAGTTTAAAAGGCAGTAGGTAGATAAGACTAGAAACTAGAGAGTATCTCTTAAAAAGGACTCTAATAAGCTAGGGGCTTATCTTATATAATAGGTAGAGAATCTATTTAATCTTTTATAAGTATAAGAGAGGGCTCTTTAATTAAAAGCTAAGGTTAAAAGGAATAGGCAAGTTATTAAATTAGGTAGGTAAGGAGTATTTATTAGAAGGTTAAAAGGAAAATTAGCTTTAAGAAGTAAGATTAGGTATAAAAGATAATTCTTTTTAAGGAGGAATAGGTATTAGAGCTATAATATAAATATTATATTTAATAGTTTTAATTTATTATTAATTCTATTTAATATAATATTTAATTTAAAATATTAATTAAATTAAAAGGTAAAAGTATTAGTTAAAAGTAGTAGTAATTTTTAACTATTAGGTATTAAAAATAAGCCTATTAGAAATAAAATAGTATATATTCTAATATAATTAATTGCTTATATAAGTTAGTTAGGCACTCTTATTAGATTTAATATTTAAAATAGTTTTATAATTATCTTAGCTATATTAAACTCTCTAAATAGTTTAAAGAACTTATAATACTATTTAGTAAGTTTAATAATAGTAAGCTCTTTATTAATTAAGTTATTAATTAAAAGGCAGATACTTAGGCTTATAATATAATAACTTGCACACTTAGTAGCCTTTTTAGCCTTCTTTTTTAGGGACTTAGAAGGTATTTTAGCTATTTATAAAAATAAAGCCTTTTACTTATTACTAGGGGTCTTAAGTACTAAAGTCTTAGGTAGAGTAAGATAATAAGAGTATTTAAGCTTTTTAAGTAAAAGTAAAAAGTAATAATATTAAGGTCTTATTTAAGGATATACTAGTTTTTAACTTAAGTAATAGTTATAGCTAAAAAAGCTAGTATATAAACTTTAAGGGTGTTATTAATAGGCTAGGGGTTCTAATATATTCTATATTCTCTAAACTTAATAATAACTTACTACTTATTCTAGTAGTTTATAATAGAGAAATTAGGCTAGTTAATTATTTAGAATTTATTATATTAAATATAATTTAAAGCAGCTCCTATAAGTAAGTAGGTAAGATTAACTTATTTATATTATATTATTTTTAAGTTATTAAAGTAGTTACTAAAGTCTTTATTATTATAAATAAGAAGATTCTTAATATTAATTTCTTTAAGGGCTAGTATTATAAAAAACTATTTTATTTAATTATTTCCCTTATTTAAGTCCTTAAGAGAGTACTAACTATTTAATCTAATAGGTATAAATATCTAGTCTTATTAAAGTAGCGAGAATTTAGTCTAGTTTATATTAGAGGATTAAGTAGTACTTATTTTAATAAATAAGATATTAGGCCAGTAGGAGTAGGTAAGGTCTGCTCGGCTAGCCCCTACTAGTATTTATAAGTTTAAAAAAATACAAGTTATAATAATATAACTATAAGTCTAACTATCTTTTTAAATATAAATAGGAGGGCAAAATATAGTAAAGTTATAAGGGAGACCTATTAAGGCAAGCACCTAGTGAAATATATAGGCTATATATTTTAATTATTTACTTAAACTGGAAGGAAGGCTATTATAATAAAATAAATAACTAGCTGCTTTATTAAAGATAATTAATCCCTAGTAATAGTTATTATAATTAATAAGGCAGATAATAAACTATTTATTATAATAAGTTATTTTTAGCTCTATAAGGCTATTAAAACCCATATTAATATCTTATATATTAGCTATATTTATACTAGAAGGAAGGAAAGCAAAATATAAAACTCCCTAATTATTTAGTTTATTTATATAGCAAGTGGGTGGAAAATTAAATATTATTAGTTTTCTTATAATAGTAACTAAATCTTCCATACTATAAGAGATAGTATATAATATAGCTTAAAGCCCTAATAAGAAAGCATATATGCCTTTTAATAATATTTATACACTCTTTTAAGTATTAGTATAATATTCTTTCTATATAATACTAATAATTCAGCTATTTTTAAACAGATTATAAGAAGGGATATTTTTAAACTTATTTATATAAATAGGTTAAAAGAAATTAAGTAACTATTATATAGTATTTAAAGGCTAGTAGATTTAGGAATAAATAAAAGCAGGCTGCTAATATAGCTCGGTTGCTAAGTTAGAAGATATAGCTACTTCTTTATTATAATAGAACCTAGCCTTTCCTCTAAACTAGTAAATATTAATATAAGAGAAGCTAATAGAGCGGCTATAGGCTATAATAGGGAAATATCTAGTACTATTATTAGCTAAAGTATGGGGTCCTTATTATTAAAAAGTAATACTAGTTAGAGTTAGTAGCTGGGAATCTTCTTATTAGTATAGGGTAGGAGTCTGCAGACTAAATCTACTTATATTCTAAATAATATAATATTTAGAAGTCTTAGCTATTATAATTAGAATATAATAGAAAGTTAGGAATAGTAGGATTAACTAGTAATTAAAATTAAAAGAAAAAATAGAGAGTAAGGTATTATAAAAAACTATAAAAATAAGGTATTTAAATATAAGGCAGGTTAATAAGCTTTAAGGAGAAAAATATAAAAGAGGGAAAAGCTATATTATTTAAAAGAGGAAAATACTAAATATTTTTATACTATTTAATTAAATATATATTATATTAAACTAACTAAGTAATAGGAGGCTATAAATTATTAGCTAGTTTATATATTTATTTAATTATCTCTATTTTTATAAATTACCTTAATAACTTTTATAATTATAACTTATATTTACTTTTAATTATTATTTTCCCTTTTTTTTCCTTTTTTCTTATTAAATCTTTTATTTTTATTACTATATCCATTTAATTAAGTAATAATATTATACCTCCCTTATTTTTAAAGCTATTTAAAAATAAAATATAATAAGCTAACCTTCCTAATATTTCTTATTATACTATAAGTAAGATTTAAAATAATAAGTTTTAAATTTAAATTTAAATAAACTAGTAAGATTATAATAAGTATTATATTCTAAATAAGTAATATACTTATATAAAGTATAAGTATATAAGTTAGAGTTCCCTTTTTTTTAAGTTATACTACTAATTATTTAGAAAATATAATTTTAAAACTATTTTATAATTTAGGTCTACTCCTAAATGGCTTTAAACTAATTTAACTAGCCTCTATATATTAAACTTTCGCTTAATAATAAGACTAAAGAGAAATACTTAGCCGCTCTTTAATACTAGATTTAATATAATAAGACCTCTAACTCCATTCTATAAGGCGCCTTAAAATTCGCTTCTATTTATCCTTTATAATTAGTATATATTCCTACTAATCTCAGTTATCCTTTTAGAGCATTTATATATAATATTTCCAGCTATTATAAGTAAAAAAAGGCTTTTATTATTACCTTTCTAGGCTACTAGAATCCTATTATATATTCTAACTATATTAAGACTTATATTTCTAATATTTTAATAGTAAATAAGTATATTTTAACTCCTTTTTATACTTACTAATCTATTATTAAGTTTATATAAGGGTAATATACTAATTATATTTAGAACTTATATAATAAGTGCAAATAGGCCTATTTTAATAGATACCTCCTTAAGAAAGTAAATTATAATATTTTATCTAATTACTTATAAGGCAAGGTATATATAATAAATCTAAAAGAATATAATATTTAGGATTATAAACTAGGCTAGCTGCCCTTATATTGCTACTATAGTAAAAGTTTATAATTTATAAGTTAGTAAAAATAAGAGAGAGGTTTAGGCTATTATTAAAAAGTATATAGACTTTAATATATTAATAGGTTTTTAGGAATATAATTAGAATATTAATATTTTAATAGGTGGGCAGTCCTAGGGTTTCTAGACTATAATATTAATTAGAATATAATAACTTTTTAAATTTTAAACTATTTAAATAAAAAGAACTTATATTTTTATAAGTATATAATATATTCTTATTATTATTAGTAGGTATTATAAGCGGCAGGCGCTAGTATCTTGCATTTTAAGGATAGTATCTATCCTTTATTAAAGGCCTATTTTTATAATAGTTTTATTATATTTATTTCTTATTTCTATATATCCTACTAGTATTACTAGTTATTATAACTAAGTGATTAACTTATTTTAAATATATCCTCCCTATATTTAGCTTTTTTTTAATTATTTGCTTATTCTATTTAAATATACTTCTAGGTGCTTATTAATATAAGATTTCTACCTTTAGGTTTTTATAAGATTTTAAGACTTTTAGTTTTATAATTTTATTAATATAAATTATTTATATTCTAACCTCCTTAAGGGCATACCTCTATCCTATTATTATTAGCACTTACTATTTTAATACTTTACTTTACTCTTCTTATATATATAAAACTAATTATTTATATAGGTTTCTCTTATTAGATTAAAAGGAAAAGTAATAAAAGGAAATAAATATTATTTAAAATAAGGGCTTAAAAAAGAAACTTTATAAGTAGGTAGTTATTTTCCTATTCTCTTTTTTACCTTAAACTCCTCCTTATAATAGTAAGAAATAAATTCTAAACTTTTACTATTACTACTTCTTTAGCTATATAGATTTTCTTAAAAGGTTATATTAAATATATTTAGCTTTTATTTTTTTATCTAGCTGGGGCAGAATAACTTTAAATAGAGCTACTAGATTCCTTTTAAAAGGGGTAAGCTATTAGCCTGCTCTTTTATTTTTATTATTATTTAAGCTACTTATATTATTAATAGCTATATTCTTTTAATTTTGCCCTTCTTTTTACAATTTATTTTATATTTTTAGCTACTTATTATAAAAGATATAGTTATTAAACTTAGGTTATTATAACTTTCCTAACTTATCTAAAAACTATTATAGTTTTTATAAAACTTTTTAT
>JAGPYM010000132.1:0-21218 GCA_020736575.1 Thelonectria olida
ATTCTTTAAGTATTACTTAAAATATTTAAAGTATTAAGTAAGTATTTTAGCTATCTTTTAATATACTAATTATAAAATACTTAAGTTATAATAAGGTAGATATTTATACTCTTACCTATACTTAATATTAAATGATTTTTATATATATTTACTTAGGGCTAGATTATATAAGTTTAATATAAATAGTAGGTTTAGGTTAGGAGTTACTAATTAGAATTATATTACTATTAAGTTAAATAGAGGTTTAGGAAAAAGAAAATATTATATTTACTTTAAGGGGTATAAGGAGGGGTGGATGAAATATAATAATATATTTATAAAAGGAGAATGTGTATTTGCTAAGGCAGGTAAGAGCTATAGTATTAATATAAGCCTATATATAAGAGACTGGGACTTGGTAGAATTAATAATAGTAATAAGTATAGTAAGTGCGGGGGCGACTTTAATAGTATATATGTTAGTAGGATTAATATTTACTATAGTAGTAGAAAGTAATTAAATATCTTCCTTAGCTTACTCCAAGTGGGAATAGAATAACTAATACTAGAGATATAAGTATTATAATTATATAATTTAATAGTAGGAGTAGTAGTAGGAATAGGAGCTTTAAGTAGTATTTTAATAACTAGTATATATTACTATTATAATCTTTATTATAATATATTTAGATAGAAATAAATAAAATTCTTTTAGTTATAATTACTAAATATATTTCTTTATAAGTACTACTTTTAATACTTATTATATATATTATCTTTAAAATATAGTCCCTTTTAGTATTTTAATAAATTATACTAATATTAAATATTTAAAAACCCCTTTTATATACTATTTTTTAATCTAGCTCCCTATTTATATTTTACTATTATTTATAATATAATAAAATAAATTAAAATCCATTTACTACTCTCTCTTTTATAAATAGGTATTTAATAAATATAAAATATTAGTATTCCTTATTAATAGGTTAAGTAATTAACCCTAATATATATTAATAGAACTAGAGTACTTATTATTTTTACTAAATATAATTAAGCTATTATAAATAATACTTTCTAAAATAATCTTATAGCTTATACAATTTAGAAAATTTTATAAAGCTATATATAATTATATTAAAGTATTATTTATAATAGCTTGTGCGTTTTAAAAACCTCTACTTATACTTAGTTATACCCTACCTATTTACTCTATTAGGTAATTTCTAAACCTTCCCACTCTTACTTACTATTAGTATTCTTTTTTAAAATTATATAAGAAGATATAAGAATATAGGCCTATTTACTTATAAAACTCCTTACTTACTAACCCTAAACCCTTTTTTAAATCTAGATTTACAGTTATTTACTTTCCTCTAGTAGTGCAGCTATATAAGAAAATACTAGACATAATTATAATACCTAGATATCTGCCTATTATATACTCTTTCCTATCTATTTATATACCTATTTTTACCTTTTTTTATTTGTTTATTTTTTTTAGTTTATAAACCCTAATTGCTTATATAACTATATACACTCTTCTAATAGCTAAGCCTAAACCTAAATAATAATAAAAACTATTTATTTATTATACTAGTACTTACTATTTGCCTTTTTTTTCTAGCCCCTTTTTATATATTCTTCCTATATATTATATAGTTCTTATAATATAAAGCATTTTAAATAATAGCTAAACTTTTTAGCTATTTAATTTCCTTATATAAATCGCTCTATTTATAATATAAGCTAATATACTTTTACTACCTTGTCTCCTATTCTTAAAGTTCTCTTACATTTGGTGCTAGGGTATGCTTAGTTTTTAATACTTTTTAAAAAGTAAAATATATACCTATTAAAAGCTTATTCCTTAAGCTTCTACTAATAGTTTTAAAACTTTTAGTACTATTAAATAGTAAGCTTAATAATTTGGCCCTAAGTAGCCTCTACCTTTAATTCCTATTATTATATATTAGCTTCCTCCTAATCTTTTAAAATGCTAACCTTACTCTTATTATTACTACCCTCCAGCTGGCTTAAATAAATATTATATAGCTTCTCTCCTTTCTTGCAAGTGCTATAGTCCTTCTGCCTATTTATAATAGAGTTTAAAACTACCTGCTAATATATATAGCTACTAATATAATTCTCTATAGCTGCCTCTTTAATAATAAGAGGTTATTACTTTTTTAAACTGGACCTATAGGTACTAAAGTAAATAATTATAGCCTTACTTAGTTGCCTATCTCGCCTAGCACGCCCACTCTATTATAAATAGTCTGCTATAGTTCTTAATATCTTTATATAAATTACTATATAAATATTAGGCATATTAATACTAAGGCCGAGTGTATTAATAGCTATAATTACCCTTCTATTATTATACTAATTATACTTAATACTACCTATTTAAAACTAGAGTCTTTTTATTTTACTATTCTATATATTAATTTTATAATAGTAAGTATTATATTTAAACTTCTCTACTAGGTCTTTTATTATTTTAACCTACTAGTAATATATAATAATCTTTACTAGCTATAAGTACTCCTTAAGCTTTTAATTAATTACCTTTTTAATCTTTTTAATAACTTAAATAGTAGCTTTTTTAGTAATAAATGTAATAAAAGACTTAATACTATAGGCTATATTAGAATGTATTATTTTAGATTGAATTATAGTAATATCCTTATATTATATATTAACTATACTAAAGAAGGTATCTTTATATATTAGTAGGAGTGTTATTATAAAATAGACTATTTGCATGCCTACTAGTGCTAAAGTACCTAGCTTTTATAATTTTAATTAAAATAATAGAGCCCCCTTAAAAATTATATAGCACTTATTAATAATAATATAATTAAGCTTAACTATAATCCTTTACAACTTAAGAAAGTCTTAAAACCTTTTAATTATAACTGATTTTAATATAATAAAAATAATTAATATATCTCCTAAAGTCTAATCGCTCTTCTACTAGGCGTAAGGTATATTAAGCTTTTAATATTAATCTATTATATCTTCTAATAGAAAGACTAATAGTATAATAACTACTATTAGTCTATTAGAGCAGCTAGTAGTAGGAAGTATAAAATAAAAGCTCTTACTACTTTTAGTTTCTATTACTACTATTATAAGGCTCTTATTTAATATAATAATATTAACTGCCTTTTATTACTTATTTTAGAAATAGATATAATTACTATAAAGCTTATATAATTTCTAGTTTATATTAATATGCTATAATATCTTCTACTATACTAGCTAAAGTTCTCTTATTATTTTATAATATAGTAATAGATTCTTTTACTTATAGCCTAGTTAGAGAACCTTTTTAAACCTAACTATAGCTAATAGAAAACTAAAAAGCTAATACTATTTCTTACTAATAAATTGAAAATTGACCTACTGCTTATTAGTTTTAAAATAACCTTTAGTAATAAGCCTTTTATAAACTAGGCCAGCTATTAAAAAGTTATAATAGGCCTAAATGTCCTAGATGCTATCTTTATTGCCCTTATTCTTATTCTTACTATTACTACTATACCCCTTATTTACCTTTCTAATAAGAGTTAAGTAAGCTATTATTCCATTTTGGAAGTAGTAATATATAAAAGTAATAAATAAATACCTCTAGCTACTAATAGTAAAGCCTTTCTAGCAACCAGTCCAACTTATTCTCTTTAAGATATAAATTATATATATAAATATCTAATATGCCCTAGGTCCTAACTTAAGCGTTTAAATATTAGGCTATTTCGGTCGACCACCCTCTCTCTTATTTTCACCCCCCTTATTTTCACTTATATTAGACCTATACTTACTCTTACTATTATTATTATTTAAGTTATTAAGGGTCTCCTTTATAGCCTAAAGATTAGCATTTAGCTTAATTATATTCTATATATTTACTTATATATCCTCCTAAAATGGTAGTATAAGTTATAAGTAGTAAATAATTAAAATGCTAATTTTATATAGTAGAAAGTAGTAGATAATTTTAAGTTATTTTATTCTAGAGAATTCCTTATAATAACTAATAATAAGTATAATAATTCTACTATAAATAAGAATATTTTATACCCCTCTATTAGTAGTATTTTAATATTATAGGGTAAGTAGCTTAAGGGACTATATGGCCTGCCTGCCACTTAGATAGATTAGAAATAAAAGGACCTTAAGGAACTCTTTTAAAAACTTCCTATAGTTTACTACTGCTTTTTAGTATAATTCCACGCTTAGCGCGGAATCTAAATTTAATTAGGCTGTCTAAAGTATATAGTTAGCTTAAATCTTTTAAAAGACTTAACTACTACTATTAGGAAGTAGTTTAAAAAGATCCTTTATAAAAGAATAGCCTATAACGTACATGATAAGCGAGTCGGAAATACAAGCGAGTCGGAAAAAAATCCCCCAACCACCTTCATTTTCCTTTAATCAATTATTTCTCAACCACCAAGTATGCCACAGTTAAGCAAAGAGAAAAATATTATCCTCGCCCTTCAGGCTCTTCGAAACGACCCAAAATTACGCATCTATCCCGCTGCAAGGATATATAAAGTCCCGCCTAGCACCCTCTATGATCGATATTATGGCAAACCTTCTCGAGGCGATATTATCCCGAATTCACGCAAACTATCCGATCTAGAGGAACAGATCATTATTGAATATATTATCGACCTAGACTCTCGAGGGTTTCCCCCTCGGCTTCGTGGTGTGGAAGAAATGGCCAACCGACTGCTCGCCGACCGCGACGCGTCACCCGTCGGCAAGCGCTGGGCTTCCAACTTCGTCAGGCGACAACCAGACCTAAAGACGCGTTTTAATCGTAGATACGATTATCAGAGGGCTAAATGCGAAGATCCGGCCATTATTCGCCATTGGTTCAGGCTCGTGGAGAACACAATCGCGAAATACGGTATCAACCTAGCTGACATCTACAACTTTGACGAGACTGGCTTTATGATGGGCATCATTGCAAGCGGAATGGTTGTCACGGGCGCAGAAAGACGTGGAAAGGCGAAATCAGTGCAGCCTGGAAACCGGGAATGGGTTACGGCCATTCAGGCGATCAATGCCGAAGGCTGGGTGATCGCGCCGTTCATCGTGGTTGCGGGCCAATATCACCTCGCTAATTGGTACCAAGAAAGCAACCTCCCGGACGATTGGGCTATTGCGACGACTCATAATGGCTGGACCGACAATGATACAGGTCTTGAGTGGCTCAAACACTTCGATCAACACACCAAGGCCCGATCAACCGGTCGCTATCGTCTTCTGATCCTCGATGGGCATGACAGCCACCACTCGGTCGACTTTGAGAAATATTGCGAAGGCAACCACATCATCACGCTGTGTATGCCGGCTCATTCGTCTCATCTACTCCAGCCTCTTGACGTCGGGTGCTTTGGTCCGCTCAAAAAGGCATATGGTCGAGAAATCGAGCATCTGATCAGGTGCTCGATAACCCATGTTTCCAAGACCGACTTCTTCCCGGCCTTTTGTGCCGCCCACGAAGCCGCGATGACAAGGAGTAATATTGAGGGAGGTTTTCGAGGGGCGGGACTTGTTCCCTTGAACCCAGAAAATGTCATATCGAAGCTTGACGTGCAGCTACGGACTCCAACACCGATTAGAGAGGAGGTCGGCCTCCCCGACCCTTGGGTTTCTAAGACACCAAAGACAGTGCTTGAGGCTAGCTCACAGTCTGAATACCTCGAAAGACGAATCAAAAGGCATCAGAGTAGCTCACCTGCGTCTATTCTTGAGGCCCTGAAGTCATTGACTAAGGGAACAAAGGCAATAATGCATAAGATGAGCTTATTAGAGTCTGAGGTCCAGGACCTTCGACAGTCAAATGAGACCCTTAGCAAGCGGCGCAGAGCGAAAAGAACCCGGCTGCGAAATGGAGGGAAGATGACTGTAGGTGAGGGGAAGGATGAGATTAATCAGAAAGACGTTGATGCGCAGGTGAGGGCGGAATTATCGAGAAGTGGTGATCGGGGAAGGTCGGGGGCGGCGAGGGAAAGGCGGTGTGGAATATGTAGTAAGGCTGGTCATAACTCAAGAACATGTCAGATTGTTGTTGAAATATCTGGAGAAGAGAATAGCGATTAGTTTCAATTGATTTAAGGCTTTATTTTGATTTTATCTAGAATTCTATCTGGAGGGTGAGGATTTTTTTCCGACTCGCTTGTATTTCCGACTCGCTTATCATGTACGTTAGTAGCATTTATAATATTATTAATAAGTTTATCTTATAAGATCTCGGGCAATCTAAGGTTAGTAGGTAACTAATCCTTATACTACTTATAGAAAAGTAAATATTTATAAAGTATTATCTTAGCCTGCTATAGAGCAGTTTATAATATAAACTATATACTAAGAATATTAATACGGATGCCCTTATAAATAGCATCTTCCTTATTTTAACTTACTAACCTAACTATAGCTATATTTATATTAGTAGCTATATTATAATTATAGAGCCAGATAATAAACTATATAAGCATAGTATCCCACCCCTTAGCACTACCTACTATAAATTGTTAGGTTATATTAGCTATAATCTTAAAATAGCTTAGGCTTTTCTCTTTTACTAGCTCCCTATTCTATTCTCTTTTAACTTTATGCTAAATATATATAGCCCTTTTATTAATAGTATACTTAATAAGTAAAATATATAAAATAGCTATAATACTAGAAAGCTTAAATATAAAACTTAAATAGCTCTCTTATATATTATTTAGCTATATATTAAAAACTATTAAAAAACTAATAAGTATATTATTATATTTAGTAGCTTTAGTAAAATAGTTTAAAATAGATATATAAAGTATAAGGGTAGTATTTTTTAAAAGGGTATATAATTTATTAATATATAATAAGGCCGGCTTGCTTATAGATAGTTCCAAGATAGTTACTAGCTTTTTAATATAAGCTAGTATTATATTAAAAGTATTAGTCTATTATACGCTAAGCTTAAATAGTAGTTAGTCGGCCGGATCTTTACAAACTATAGCTTGGATAATATAAGTAAAAAAGTGCAAGCATATATTAATATACTTTTTCTAGGTCGGCCATTTAAACCTAAAATAAAATAGCATATTATATTCTTTATTAAGCTTCTTCTAATTAATTTTAAAAAGTATATTTTATAAAATAATACTTAGCTAAGTAGTAGCTCCTATTTTATAAATAAGGCGCTTTATAACTATATGTATATATTATAGAGTGGTATTATTTTTAATATTAGGATTTTCTAATATAAGAGTATAGTATAATAAAATAAGACTTTATAAGAAGGGTTTCTTATTACTAAAGTCCTTTAAGTGGGTAGTTACTTCCAGTTAGTACAGTTATATATTTAGGGCTGCTAGATTACCCTACTCCTTAAGGGTATTAATCTCTTTCTTTTAGAGATCCTTTATTTTAGCCTGGAATATATATATTACTTTCTTAACCTTTACTTCTACTTTTTATCGCTTAGCTATTAACCTAATAAGATTAAGGCCTCTTACTACTTTAAAAAGCTAATTGTAAGGGCCTTTTTTAAAGAACTACTAGTAATAAATACTACTTTTATATAGTAAGTTAGCCCTTTTAACTTCCGCCTAAGCTATTAACCTCCGACCAGTTTTAAGCTTTATCCCCCTATTATAAGTTAAATAGAGATGTTTTTAATATTTTTATAATTTAAATCTAATAAATATATATATTAACTCTAGTATTTTTATTATATAATAAAATCCCCCCATTCTAGCCTTACCTAGTCCTCTAATAAGCTTTATTTTATTAGCTGGAAATACTAGCTGCTTTAGTTTAGTTTTATTATTAATAATATTAAATAAAGTTGCTTACTATTATATTTTTTTAATTTTCTATTTAGTAAGATTATAGGGTATAATATAAAGATAGGACTTAATTTAGCAGTAAATAATATCCATTTAATACTTTTAATAGGTAAGGAGTTAGAAATCAGGTAGGTATATAAAATACTCTATTGCATATAATCTTTATATAGGGAAAAGGCTAGGTGTTATAGGATCCTCTGCTTATTAAATGTCCAGGCTATCTATTAAATACTATTTTAACTTCCCCTTACTAGTATCTCTCTTATTTACTACTTTATATATATACTATTATTATATTATATTATATCCTTACCTAGGGTAATAACTTAATAATCTGTTTAGTTTTAATAGTAATATAAGCCACTATATTAGACTAATTATTAACTATTTAGGATTTTAATTATTAGCTGCCCCTTAAAATAAGTAGTAGGTAGTAGGTAAGTAGTAGTAACTTTTAATACTTTCTCTTATATATATATAACTTTAGGAAATTTATTTTCAATTTATAATAAGAAAAAGACTTTCTTTTCTTTTTTATATAATATATAATATAAGTTTAATATTATATATTAGATTTACATTCTTTATAAAAAATGCTATACCTTCTTATAGTAGGATATAATTGCTTTTATATATGGCTAATAATAATACTATCTAATTTATATAATAATATAGGCATCCCCTATTATTAATAGAATATTAGATATTTACTAGTTATAATAAAATAAAGGATAAGTTAATAATAAATATTCTTTCCTATAAAAATATTTTAAAATTAATATTATAAAATGGGGTATTTATATTTTATGGATTTTTAAACTTATTATAGCTTTATAAGGCAGGAAACTACTAATTGTTAGCTATTTTGCGATTTAATTGTCAGCTACCCTATGGTCTGCAAGCGTCTTTTTTTTTCTATATAATTTTAATTATTGTTTAGTAAATAATAATTTAACTAGTCTTAGCAGCTGGCCCTTTTAGCTTCCGCCTAAGCTGCTAACCTTCGACCAGCTTTAAGCTTTATCCCCTAAGTATAGGCTAAGTAGAGATATTCTTAATATTTTTACAATTTAGATCTAATAAATATATATATTAACTCTAGCGCCTCCATTATATAATAGAATCCCCCAGTTTTAACCTTACCTAGTCCTTTAATAGGCCTTATATTATTAGGCGGGAATATTAGTTTCTTTAATTTAGTCTTATTATTAATAATATTAAGTAAAGCTGCCTATTTTTATACCTTTTTAATCTTCTATTTAGTAAGATTATAAGGTGTAGTATAAAGATATGGCTTGATTTAATAATAGATAATGCTTATTTGGCACGTACGGCAGGTAAGGAGCCTGAAATTAGGCTAGTATATAAAATATTCTATTATATATACTCTTTAGGTATAGTAAATATTAGATATTACAGGATCTTCTGCTTAATAAGACTGTCCAGGCCTTTAATTAATACTATTCCATCTTCCCCTTACTAGTAGGCCTTTTTGCTACTGCTTTATATATATACTATTATTATATTATATTATATCCTCCCCTAGGTAACGACTTAACAATCTGCTTATTTATAGTAGTAGCGCAAGCTACTGTATGAGACTAATTATTAGCTACCTAGTATTTTAATTATTAGCTGCCTTTTAAGATAAACTTTATAGAATATATTATTTCCTTTTATACCATGGGATATAATTGCTTTTACTATGGCTAATATAATACTATCTGATTTGTAAAATAATATAAGTATCCCTTGTTATTAATAGAATACTAGAAATTTACCACTTATAATAAAATGGAAGATAAGTTAATAAGAAACACTCTTTTATATAAAACACTTATATAGTTAATATTGCAAAATAGAGAATTTATATCTTGCGAATTTTCAGACTTACCATAGCTCTAGAGGGCGAGAAACTACTAATTGTTAGCTACCTAGATTTTTAATTGTTGCCTACCCTATGGTCTGCTAGCGCCTGTTTTTTTCCCATATAATTTTAATTGTTAGTTAGCAAATAACAATTCAACTGGTCTTAGGAGTGCAGCTAGTTTCCTAAAATCCTTAAAGAACTTATAATAGTAGTTTATAAATTCTAAAAAGGCTTATACTTTCTTAACTAACTCTAGTTTCTTTTAGTTTTTAACTATTAAAAGTTTTTTTAAGTCTATTTATATTTTATTATAAGAGATAATATATTTTAGAAATTTTACTTTTAAAATATAAAAATAACTTTTCTCTAGTTTAACTAGCAGTTTAATATTTTTAAAAGCTTATAATATTTTATAAATATATTTTATATATTTTTCTTCCATTTTAAAAAAAATAAAAATATTATTAAAATAGTATATTATAAATACATTTAGGTATTTTTATAATATATTATTAATTATTTATTTAAATATTACTAGTATATTAATAAGACTAAAGGGTATAATAAGATATTTATAAAGTTTAAACTTTATTTTAAAAGTAGTTTTCTATTTATATCCTTTCTTAATATAAATAAGGTTATAAGCTCCCTTTAGATTTAATATAGTAAAATATTTCATTTTATAAAGTTAGTCCTTTAGTTTATTAATTAAAAGTAAGAGTGTTCTATTTTTAATAATAATATTATTAAGCTTATAATAGTTTATAATAAGTTAGAGCTTTCTATTCTTTTTAGAAATAAATATAATTAAATAATTTACTTTTAATTTAAAAATCCTAATATATTCTTTTTTTAATATTTTTTTAAGGTAATTTTTAAACTTATATAGTTATACTTTATTAAAGTTATAAATAGGGTGGAATATAGTTAATATTCCATTTTTAAGCTAAATCTTATAATTCTATTAAAAGTGCTCTAGTAGTTCTATTTCTAGTTTTTTAGTAAACAGTTTTTTATAAACTTAATATTATACTAATATATTTTTAAATCTATTATTAATTAGTGCCTCCTTCTATTACTTAAGGTCTTTATTTATTTATATAAATATCTTTTTAAAAAATACAATTATTTATTATATTTATTACACTTGCCCTTTCTTATATTTATATTATATTCCTTTTAAAGGTTATATTTTCTCTATAAGTTAGGGAGTGTTTTTATTATTATTTTACTATACTTTTTTATCCTTTTTAATAGAAGTTTAAAATCTTATATTATTTAAATTATTATTTATATTATTAGTTATATTACTTTAAAAGGTTTATACCTAGCTAGTATACTAACTAATAAAAGGATTATATTAGTAAAGCTATAAGTAACTTAAAAATAGGTTATACTTTTAAAGAGGTATAATATTAAAATTAACTTTCTAATTTTTTCCTTTAATAAATATTTTAAGGTAATTAATCTTGCAAGTAATTTATTTATTTTTATATTTAAATAGTTTTCCTTTTATATTAAATATTTTATAAAATGTATTTTTATCCTTTTATAATAGCTTAAAATAATTAACTACTTATAAATTAACTCTATTTATTTCTATTTTATTATTTATTAATATAATAAACTATTATCCCTTAATTTATACTTATAGTATTATTTATTATTATAATAATATATTATTAAGTTTTTATATTATATATAAAGCTTTTTTTAAAAGTTCTATAAATTCCTCCTATTTTAGCTAGTCTTATAGCTCTATTATAAGTAGCATTTATTATTTTTTAACTATTTATATATATTTTTAACCTATTATTCTATTATTTTACTTTATAAAATATATATATTATAAGATTATATGGATTATTTCTAATATATTTAATACTAATTTACTATTTTAGCTTATTTATATACTAGACATTTTTAGTACTAATATTTAAATATATTATATGTTCTATTTATATACTTCCTAAGTAGAGAGTATATATAGTTTATAAAAATAGTAATATTTAAATATAATAGCTAGTTTGCATTTTTCTAGTTTATAAAGTTAGTAGCTTAATATTATTATTCTATAGGGTGCGGCCCTATTTATATTAAATAGTAGTTATTTTAAGCTTTATATAGTAAATATTATATATATATATAATTATAATATAATACTTATAAAATTATATAATAATTAGGGTATATTAGGTTTAAAATAGGTATATTATTATTATAAGATTAGTAGGGTTTATAATTTCTTATTTAGATTATTTATTAATTTATATTATAAATATAAAAGTTTTTAATAGTAACCCTTTATCTTCTAATAATTAACTTATAAATTAAATAAACTTATTATAGTTTTTTTTTAATATTTTCTTTTAAACTAGTATTATTAGTTTTAAAAATTACTTTTTCTTCTAATAACTTATAAATCTATATCTATTATATTAAAATATTATTAGTAAGTAAGTTTAAAAATATATACTAAGTAGTAATAAGTAGTTTTAATTTTTAAGCTTATTTATAATCTAATATTATAAGAAATAGTTTAGAAATATTATTTCCTACTTAAATTATAAGTTTCTATTTAACTAGGTTAATAAGGTCTTAGTTTATTAAACTTAAATTAAGAGTTTTTATAATAGTTTAGCTTATATAGCTATTTTATTAAAGTTATATTAAGTGGCTATATGCTTTAATAAATTATTATAATATTTTATTATAAATAATATCACTTTTCTTAAAGCTTGGGTTTTTACTCTTATGGGTTATTATAAAGGTTTTTAAGTTATTTGCTTTTAGGGCAATCTTTATAAATAATACAAGTATCCATTTTATAAGCTTTATAAAATTAAATATGCTTTATCCATTTTTATAAATATAGTAGTTATTATTATAATATGCTATCTAGTGTATTAGGGCATGCTTTTAAAATTTAAAGTACTTATTAATTTTACTATTTATATAAATATAATAGTTCTTACTTATATATATTACTTAGTATTATAAGGCAAACTTATATTATTTATTATAATTTACTAGGTTAGTTATAATTATAATAGTTATTACTAGTATTCTAGTAGCTATTCTAACTATTATTTATAATTTATCCTATTAGTTAGTATTATTTAAGCGTTTCTTACCTTTTAAAATAGGTTTAAACTTCTAGTTTATTTTATTAGGGTTTTAACACTTACTTTTAAAATATTCTTTCTTTTTATAATTCTAATAAGTAACTTACAAATAGTCTTATTAAATAGCTCTAAGTTCTATAAGTTTTAAATTTATATTATAAGAGGTATTACTTTATTAAGCTTTTTTTTTTCCCTTATTATTTTTTACTTAATACTAGTTAGGGTAATAAGGGTTATAAAAAGTATTTTATTTTATATATTATTTTTAGGCCTTCTCTCTTTTATATTTATATTATCTTTTATTAATTTTAATAGTTATAATAATAAATTCTATAAGGGTCTTAGGGCGTTCTACCTTATAAATTTCATTTTTAACTTCTTTCTTAAGTCCCTAATAGTAGATTTCTATAAATATATTATTATCCTATTTAAATTTAACTGCAATTTATTAAAATATAATAAAGTAGCTAGTAGTAAATTTAAATTATTTAATTTAATAAATATTAATAGCTATTTAGCATTTTTTATTAACTATTTTAAATATATTTTTAAGTGCAGTTTTAAAGTTATTCTATTTTAAAAAGATATTAACTATATTTTAATTTTAATTAATATTATTATTATATTTAAAATAGTCTCTTATAATAAGTTTAAACTAGGTAGCTATAGTTCCTTTTATATAATTATAAGTATATATAACTCTTTTTTTAGCTAAGGTAAGTTTATATAAAAACTATTAGAAGTAGGTTTTAAAATATATAAAAAAAGGTATAATATTTTTAAAAGTTCTATTAAAAGGTTCTAATTAAAGTAGTTTAACTACTTTACTAGGGTTATATTCTCTATTTATTAAATAGCTAGGGCTTATTATTTTTAACTTTATATCTAAGTATAAAATTAATTAATTAAATTTCTAAATTACTAGACTTTAATAGTAACTTTTATATTACTAAATAGAATATTATAAGCTGGGGCAAGTTATTTAATATAAGGTTAAAGTATTAGTAATTAACTTCCAGATATAATTATAATAGTATAATATTACTTAAGGTAATATAATAACCTTTTAAATAAGAGCTTTAATATATAATAATTTAGTTAATTTCTAATAAATAAAATTAAAGGGTTTTAAGTTTATATTAATAGAAAGATTAAATATTAAAATCTAAGTAATATAGTAAGTTATTACATTTAGTAATATATTTAAAATAAATAAGTATAATTAAGTTATATTAAAAGCTAAAATAGCTATATTTATTTAAGGTATTAAATAAATGTATTTATATATTAAGGGTGTTTTCCTTAAATTATAGTTAAGATTATAAGCCTTCCTTTAAATTACAATTATAAGAGTGATTTAAACACTTAAATTGCACTTGAAAAGGTAATTTTATAATAATTAAATAGTAAAAGTGGGGTTAGTATAAGGCATATAATAGAGTGTTTATTATAGACTATAATAATTACTATTTCTCTTTTACTTTTCTTATTATATATTTTTTATTCTTTTTTATTTTATAATTTTTATTTTTTTTTCTTTTAATTTTCCCTTTTTAATTTATTTACTATTTTTTAATTATTATTTTATTTCTATTTTTCTTTTTTTACTTTTATATTTAGTTTTTATTACTTTATTTTTAATAATTTTCCTTTTTTAATTTTTAATTATATTTCTTTTTTTATTCCCTCTTTTTTTAATATTATATATTTAATATTTTAACTTTTTAATTATTTTACTTTCTTTCTTTTTAATTTTATTTTTAATTTAAATTATTATTTTAAATATTTATATATTATCTTTTATATAAATACTTTCCTTTTTACTTTTATTTACTTTTTTTATAATTTTAACTTTTTAAATCCCTTTTACTTTTAATTTTAATTCTCTCTTATTTTTAATTTTAATTCTTTTTTACTTTTAACCTTTTAACTTTTCTTATTTTTTACTTTTTATTTCCCTTTTATTTTTAACCCTAACCCTTTAAATCCCTTATACTTTTAACTTTAGCCCTTTAAATCCCTTATACTTTTAACCCTAGCTATTTAAATTTCTTATACTTTTAACCCTAACCTTTTAAATCCCTCTTACTTTTTAACTCTAGCCCTTTAAATCCCTTATATTTATAACTCTAATTTAAACTAATATTAATATATTATACTTATTATAACTACTTATTACTTCTAATAATTATTATTTTCCTAACCTTTTATTTTAACTTTCTATTTTATTATTTTTTAATAATTACTAATTAGTATACTCTTATCCTTTTTAATTACCTTTTAAAACCCTCTTATTAACTTATAGTTTTTAAACTCCTTTTTTATTTTTTATTTTCTTATATCTCCCTAGCTCTTTTTATAGCTTTATAACTCTTTCTTATTACCTTATACTAGCTATTATTTAATCTAATAGCCTTTTAAATTAACCTCTCTTTCTTTTTACTATTATATATATTTTATACTTTTTAATTAAACTAGTACTTACTGCCCTTATATACTTTTTAAATAACTACCTCTTATAATATATATATATTTATTTTATTTATCCTATAAAACTAGTACTATACCTTAAGCTATTTGAAAAATTCCTCCCTATTATTTATTATAAGTTTAAATTTCTTTTTTATTAGTTCTTATACCTATTTGCTTTATAATTCTATTAATACTACTAGTAGTATTTTATTTATATATATATAAGTACTCCCTTCCTGCCCGCCCTCTTATATTTTCTTATATTAGTCTAGCGAAAGTTTATACTTAAAGTAGTATAATAGCTGCCTAAATGTAATCTTTTTTTATATTATATTATAGCTCTTATTTGCTACTATTTAATACTAGTGCCTATTTTATTAGTATTATAATTTATCTAGTACCTCTCTAAGCTCTAGTCCCTAGTAATAATACTAAATATAATATATTAAACACTTATTTACAATTTTATCTAACTATTAAAATAGTATTCTAACTTATATACCTTCCTTTATACTAAATGCCTTTTAAATTTTCCCTCTTTTATTTATATTATTATAATTACTTTTACTATTATTATTAGTCTTACTCTTACTATTAATAACTTACTTTAATAGCTTATATTAATTATAAAGCTTTGCTCTAGTTATATTTTTATATATTTTACTTATAGCCCTATTTATAAATGCTATAATAACTGCCTATTAATAGCCTAATATTAATATAAATATATTTATTTATATTTAATTAATATTATTTATAAAACTATAATATCTATCCTCCTATTATAACTATCTATTATATATAATAATTAATTTAACTACTTCCCCTACTTACTGCCCTTTTAACCTATCTATTATATAAAGTCTACTAGCTTATATAGTTATTTTATATAAACTATTATAATAATTCTTTTAATATTAATTCCTATTCTTAAGCTAGTTATTATTATAATTTACTAATTCCCCTAGCTATTAGCTTATACTATTTATACTTTATAATAATTCTTTTTACTTATACTATTATAATAAAATTTATAACTAATCTTCTTAGCTATAGTTTTATATTACCCCTTTAACTAGTAGTATATTACCCCTTTCTAATAGTTAGTTATCTATTTACTAAGCTATTATATAATATTAATAGTATGTTTTTTAATAGCCCTACATTTTAGTTTAACTTGCTTAATTTAATATTAATAGTTTAACTTTATTATTTAATCTCGCACTATTACTACTAACTTAACTAGTATTTTACTATAAAACTAGCCCTTAAATATAACTAATAGTATTATAATTAGTAGTACTATTAAGTAGTTATATTAATATAAACTTTATAGCTTACCTAGCTTAATATAATACTTAATATTTATAATAACTATATAATATTTATTAATAAATATTTACTATAATAAGCCTATATATAATAGCCTATTTATATAATTTAAAAACTTAATATTAAAAATAATATTTATACTAATAACTACTAGCTATACTACTTATAATATGCCCTCTTATCTAGTAGTTAATAATAACTTAAATTAAATATAATTAATACTTATAACTATTACTTATATAACTAAGTCTTTTATAAGTACTATAAATAGTACTATTATAATACTTATTTCTATCTCTTATATTACTATTAGTAGTATAAATAATATACTCTTTCTAGCCCCTATTAGTAGTATATTAATTACTATCTAATCTATTTTTAATAATATAATTAATTGTATGCTTTTAGCTTATTTATTAAATTGCTAAGTTGCCTCTAGTTTAAATAGTATTTATAATCTATTAGCTATATTTTTATTTAAGTCCTATACTACTTTTTAATTAGTTTTTATCCGCTTATGCCTAATTATTTTTATTAAGCTGCTAGTATTCTACTATCTAATTATTTAACTCTTATACTTGTATTTTAGCCCTTTCTCTTCCGCGCTCTCTCCTTTTAAAAACTAATATTATAGCTTGCTAATCTTTTTAAATATTATAATTATCTCTAGCTATAGCTTTCTAGGAAAGCTAATATATATAATATAATACTACCTTATAATATATATCCTATATATTAACTGAAAATTCTAAATAATATTTTAACTTTTTTTATATTTAACTGGCTTCCCTATTATTAGATTAATCTTAATATTATTATTATTTTTATTTTTTATTTAGCTTTTAAATTATTTTATAACTAGCTTTTAAATTTATTATTCTATTTTAATTGCAATTAGCTAATATTATCCTATACTAACTCTTACTTTTATACCCCCCTATATAACTTATATAAGCTTTCTATTAAGCTATTTTATATTTTATACTTATAAGCTACTATTTTACTATATATATTCCAGCTGCTTTTTATATAGTTTAGCTAGCTTACACTTTTACTATAGTATCTATTTTATTAGTATTAGCTATAATATATATATTATAATTATCCATCCAATTAATTTAAACATAAATTATACTATTTTATAAGTGTTATTATAAATTGCTTTTATTTTATTTTAATTTATAATAATTATAATTTGCCTATTTATTATAAAAATATTTTATATAAGCTATTATAAGTTATAGTACTATAGTATTATTACTTTTAGACCCCTATTTAAAAGCCTGCTCTATATATATATAAGTATTATAAGTACCTTTTAAACTAGCTATAAGTCTTAAAGCTACTTTTTAACCTTATATTACTTCTAATAGTTTTATACTAAGTTTTAAATTAATAATTCTATTAGCTTTACTACTTTTATTAGCCTAGGTTTTAGCTAGTTATTTTTTAAGTTAGTTATAAATAACTAACTTACTCTAAGCTATATTATACTATTAGTAATTCAGCTTATATTAATCTTTTAACTAACTTTCTTTTATAATCCTTTAAATAACTAATTTAGTAACTTTTATATTTTAATAACTTAATTATAAAATATATAAGTGAAATTATTAATTTTAATTTACTTACTATTATAAAATAATACCTTTCTATTTTTAGCCTATTATATTAATAGCTATTTGCTTATCTTTTTATACTAGCCTTTTTTATATACTATCTATTTAATAATTGTACTAATAATTATATAAGTGCTAATATATATTTATATTATATATTAATTCTAAAATATAAGTACTACTTTTACCCTAACCTTATTTTAATTTTAAGGCTAGTCCTTAAATATTAATTTTAAAAAAAACAGTTAGGCTTATTATAATATAGCTGCTAGTATTCCTATATATAAGTGCGCTTTTATATAGCTAAGCGGCTATATTAAATACCTAATATTATATAAAAGTATAATAGTAGTTTATATATATATTACTACTAATATAAGCTTTAATTAAATAATAATAAATTAAAAAACAGCCTAGTTAAGCGCTTTATATTGCGGCTAGCTATACCCTTATTATTTATTAGGTTATTATTATTATTATTATTACTCTTAGCCTCTCTATTTCTACTATTATAAAACTGCTATTATAACTACTAGGAAATCCATCCCCTTAAGCTTATTAACTATATTATATAGTAAGCTTTACTACTTATTAGTAAAGTAAATAGCTTACTATTAAATGCCTTTTTATATTTAATATAAAATACTTACTAGTAAAAGTTTAAATACTAGTAACTAATAGACTAATACTTGCTTATTAATACCTTTTTACTTTTATATTTAAATACATTTATTTAGATTATTGCTATTATACTAGTAAGCTATTAAAATATTTCTATTAGTATACTATTAAATTGCTAGTAGTAGTAGTTTATTTATAGTTAAAGCTCTACTTAAGCTATAATAATAGTAAATATTTGAAACTATTGCTTATTTTTTGCTAGGCTTGCTCTATTTTTACTACTTTTCCCTTATCTATTAGTGCTTTAAAAATATTAAGTAAATCCTATAAGCTAAAGTGCCTTACTTAACCTAACCTTTTTACCTATGCTAAATCCTAATTAATATCTCTTTTAAGTTGCCTTTTAAAGCTATATAATATTTCTATTTTAAACTTGGCCTAGCTATTATAATAATCTTTTTTATACCTATCTTTATAATACTAGTAATATTACTATATTATTAATATTTTATAGTTTTAAATAATCTATATTATATATACTTTTTATATATTTAAGTTTGTAATTAAACTTTATTTACTATTTTTTTATAATATTATAACCTGCCTTTCTTTAGTAATAGGTAATATTATTTTATACTATTATAAATACTTATTTAAGCAGTTATATTTATATAATATATTTATAGTTTAATTGCTATACTACTATTATTAAGTAGTTAAGTAAGTTTAAATTAGTTAAGTTTATAATATTAAATAGTTTTTAATATCTTTTAGCATTTGTTTATTAGTTAATACTTATTTAGAAATGTGACTTAATACTAGTACTAGGCTAAATGCTATTTTTATTATTAATAAATAACATTTATACTCTTATTAATTGTATAATATTTTTATAATTTTGCCTTAATTTAACTTATTTTTTAAGTTTTTTTTAATAGGTAAAGTAGTAAATGTATTGTAGATTCCCTTTTAATAATAAACCCTTTTTTATATAACCCTAAACTAAGTTAACCCTAGTTAAACCTAAATCTAGGGTTATAAAATTTGGACTAATTAATAACCTAGCCTAACTTTAAGTAATATTATCTAAAGCCTAAGCTATATATACTAATTTATATGGCGATTTTAGTTAAATTGCTAGCGAATAGTACTTAGAGTTCTAGGTTTATATTGGTAGGGAGATTAGGGTATTAAGGTCTAAGTAATATAGTGGGTTATTATGTCTAGTAATGTGCTTAAAGTAAATAAGTGTAATTAAGTTATATTAAAAGCTAAAGTAGCTATATCTATTTAATATATAAATAAATGTGTTTATATATTAAAGGGGTCTTTTTTAAATTATAGTTAAGATTGTAAGCCTTCCTTTTAGATTATAATTATAAGAGTGATTTAAATATTTAAATTGCACTTGGAAGGGTAATCTTATAACAATTAGATAATAAAAGTGGGGTTAGTATAGGGCATATAATAGAGTGTTTATTATAGATTGTAATATAATATTTCCCCTCTATTAGTCTTGCCCTTAAGGCTATATTTATAATCTTATATAACTGCTAGTAGTTAGTTAATTTAAACTTTTATTTTTTTTTTTCTATACTATTATATTAATATAATATTAGGCTGTGTAATTAAATTAAAAGTAAAAAAGATATTTAATGTGATTTTTTAATTTGTTTTTTAAAATAGAACTCTTATTTAACTAATATGCCTTATACTTATTATTTTAAGTATAATTGCAACTAGTTTGTAAAATGGATAATATAAGTTAAATAAATAAGTATAAATAATATATTTAGTAGGGTTAATATATAATAGTATTAATATAGCTTCTTTTATATATTTTCTTTTTATTTCTATTCCTTCTTTTACTAACTTCCCTTATATAGTAAATAAGCTTATTAAATAGTAGAAAAAACTTAAATTAAAAGAGAAAAGACTGGGAATAAGATTCTAATTTTTTTATACTTAACTTATAGAATTGTAATTATCTTTAGCCTAGGCTATAAGTTGCTTAGCTTATATTTATAAAATTAAGAAGAGGGTAAAAGAGAAGGGTTTTAAGTTATTTAAATAGGGAATATAAGAGTTAGATAAGGAGGATAGCATTCTTCCAATATTAGAGTTTTATAAGAGCTAGGTAGTAAATAATTTTAATTATTAGGCGTTTCTAATAAGGTAGACTGGTTTTCCTTAGGTTTTATAAGGGTTTTAATAAGCTTAGTCCTTATTTAGTTCTAGTATTACTAGTAAAAGTTCTTTAGCAGGCGCTATATATAGGTAAGGTATTCTAGTAGTTTTTATATATTTTTCTTTTTATTATAGCCTTTCTATTTAATAAAGTATTT
>JAGPYM010000133.1:0-20856 GCA_020736575.1 Thelonectria olida
CTGTTCTACATGAAACTCAGAGACCCTGCCAAGTCCAGGACTCAACTCAAGATCTTTATTACAAGCCAACCAAGCAACCATGTTACTATATTGCAGTCAAAATGGCTCGCAGGTTGCCCGGATGCACTGAAGCCCATGGAAACAATGAAATACGAGGCTAGAATCAACGAGGATATCGACCGCTTTGTCCGGGACGAAATGGTTAGGATTGTCGGAGTCCAAGGATACTCGCGCGATGAGATGAAGCTCATCGAGCAACAGCTCGCTGCCTACGGGTCCAAAAGCTTCCTCCCAGTCACACTCTACTTCAAGCAACTGCAGATCTCCGTACCCGAACGACTCCACGAGGTTCTGCAGAGCGTTTCACAAAACCTCACCTCCTTCTACACGAACCTTGTTGAGCAACTTTCTTCCCCGATTTTGACGACACGCTCCCCGCTCATGACGTTCATCACTCACAGTTATAGGACGTTAACAATCCGGGAATTGGCCTTTGCGTGTCGATGGGAAGAAAAGGGGCTCGAACAAAACGCCCCCTTCCGAGCCGAACAAAAAAACCCATTGGACGATGAGGATGTCAGCCGTTTCACGGCTAGAGCTGAGAAGTACTTTCCAGTGCTCAAAACCGGGCAAGATGGATCGGTCTCATTCTGTCATGACTCTATTCGGGATTTCATCATACACCGTGCCGTGAAGAGAACCGACTTCTTTGTTGAGAGCCCTGAAAAGGCCCATCGCAACCTGGCTCTCCTCTGCATGAAGACAATCCTCTACAAGTTGACAATGCCAAGACCCGAGCCGTGGACCGACAACTACAGCAAGACTCATCTCATCCTTACTCAGCATGTCTTTCTTTCATATGCCATGCAGTTCTGGCTTAAGCATCTTCAGGAAGCTGTTCCACCGACTACCGCCTTTGGCGAAATTGACGCAGATATCCTTTTGGCAGTGAGGGATATTGTGCAGATTTGGAGAGACAAGCCATCAACACGGGGCTTCCGAGAGACTATGATTGCTCAGCTTGGTTTCGATCTAGAGCATACGAGTCTTGTCCAAAACCTGACCCCTCTCGAGGTTTTAAGTGCACTTGGCCTGGACCCCTTCCTGCGTGCGTACATCAATACGCCAGAAGTAAGCTCATCTCTGCGCGGCATGGAGCGATTCGCTGAAAATGCCATCAAACTCGCCATTCAAGGTGGCCATGAGGGCTATTTGGGCATCCTGCGAGAGGCTTTCAACATATCTTCACTGGAGGGTGAACAGTACAAGGATGTCATTGCCGATTCAGCCTGGAGTGGATGACCAAATATGGTTGAGACGGTGCTCAGACTCAGACGGAGTAGGACGCAGGAGTTGGTCAAGGCGCTCATCGCTGCCTTTCTGAACGGCGATCGAGAAAGTCTCGACCACTTGGCCAGAGATCGATCTATTTTCCAGGACCGGAATCATTTTGGCATGACTGCCCTCCATGCAGTCTTCGCATATAACGTCAGAGGGTTTAACGGTTCGCAGCCATACCAACCGGCAATAGGAGTGTGTTTGGCGATATGTGGCTATCTCATCGACAATGGCGTCAGCGCGTCCTCGAGAGACAACTACGGCTTCACCGCACTGCACTGGGCGTGCAGAAGTAGCGCCTTCTGTCAGATAGGCATCATCGAATTCCTCGTCGCTCGGGGAGCGGACCCCCATGCCCAAAATATCACAGGTTTGACGCCGCTGCACCTGGCAGCATTCTATTCCCGGAATATTGAAGCTCTCCAGTGTTTACTTGAGCTGGGCACTAACAACCTGCTCGGTGTTGCATCGCGCGGTCGCATGACACCCTTGCACTGGGCCGTCGGCCGCCCCACGCGGCGTGATACTGAAGGCGAAGATTCGACCAAAGCAGTGATCGAGTTCCTTCTGCGGCGCGGCGCAGACATCCGAGCGCAGAACCTGCGAGGCATCACCCCTTTGGAGTGGGGAGGTCAATATTGGGGTGCGACACTGCAAGCCATTTATTCCCGACTGCAAGGCGTTGACATTATTGCAATCAACCACAACCCAAACTCGCACCTTCTCGTTCTCTGGGATGGCTGGGCAAACATCAGTTCGGGGGCGCTCACACACGTCTCGATGGACGACTTGATCCAGATGGCGCCTCATTTGCCACCCGAGATAGAAGACCCAGAGCTCCCAGAGCTCCTAGATGCGATGACAGAACCGCAGAGAAGAAGACGCTCGCTGCGAGTATTTCTGGCGCGAATTCGAGGTCATTTTCATGGTGTCTGGATCGGCGGGCACAGCAGGCATGGCAGGCATTAATGATCCCTTTCGATGGTTCAGTCAAAATCTGGAGATAGGAATTCAGCACAGCACGAGCCCAGCCATGTGTTCTCGTTTGACATTGGGTATCACAGGGCCAACTCGAAACAGCGTGCTTCTCGCCACGCCCTAATCCAGAATCTAGTGGATTATCATACCGTACCTGCAGCTACCACACTTGGTATCACACTGGTACGACACTGAACTATGATTCTACGCTGTTAAAGTTCCATAATTATAGCCTAGGTATCATTTGCAGGCGATTCTGCTAGAGTTGTTTATAGAAATGGGTGCGCGAGGTCTGTTTATTTTTGCAATATTACTTGCTGCCGGGCTGAGTTGCTAATTGGTTTAAATTTTTTAAAACTAGTTAAATTGTTATTTGCTAAATAATAATAAAAATTATATAAAAAAAAAAAAACTTATAAATTATAAAATAGGTAATAATTAAATTATAAAATAAGTAATAATTAAATTATAAAATAAGTAATAATTAAATTATAAAATAAGTAATAATTAATAATTTTATATTTTATTATAATACTTTTTAAAATTGCTTAAGTTTAATATTATTTATTTTAATTTAAAGTTATTTTTTTATATTAGTAAATAATATTTAATAGCCCCACTTATACCTTATTAAATAAATACTTTATATATTTACTATTATTATAATTCTAGTTTTAAAACTATTTAAAGTATACTTTTATTACTAGGGTCTTAAATGCTTTTAAGTGGGCTTAAATAAAGTTAAATATTTCTTATTATAAAAAGACTAATATATTTTTAAATAGTAACTTAAGTGCTATATTTTATAAGAAAGTATTTAATCTCTTTTTAATTAATTAAACAAATTGGGCTAAGTAATATTATAACTTAAATATAAAATTATTTTATAATAAAGGTTTCTTATTATTCTACTAGTTAATAATAATAGTAGGGTTTAGGTTTAACTAGGTTATAATATAGCTTATAACTTGAAACAAAACTTACTTATTATTTTAAAATAAGTTTAAAATCTAGTAAATATTTAAAAACTATAGCTAAAGGGTTTTTAAAATATATATATAAACCTTTTAATATAATAGGCTTTCTAATATAATAAAAAGCTTAAATTAATAGTTAGTATTTTAACTAATATTTTATAATATATTATTTAAATATAAAAGTTTTTAAATATTTATATTAGTATAATTAGTTAGAAGTAATTTTAATATTTCTTTTTAATTTATACTTATAATATATTTAATAGTATTTTTAAATAGTTATAAGAATGTTTATAAAATATTATAAAATATTAAAAACTAATACTAACCCTATTTTAATTAGCTAGTATTAATAAATTTTTATATAAAACTAACTTTATTTATTTTATTACTAATTATTTAGTTTTATATTAAAATTTTAAATATATTTCTATTAATAAATATTTTATATTAAATAGTAGTTATATGTCTTTATTACTTATTCTTTTATAGTATTACTAGTTAAGTAATAGGAAAATAGATATTACTACCTAGCTATAAAGTATTTATTATTTCTAATTTATAAGTATCCTACTTATTTTTATATAATAGCTTATTATTTTTAAATAATATAATTATAACTTAAGCCCAAATCTAGCTATAACTATTTACAAGTATTAGATCTTTCTAATTAACTTAAAGCTTAAAATTTAAATTATTTAGTAAAGTATTTAAATAAGATTTATATTAATCTTTTTAAGTATATAAATAGTACTTATTATAATTATAAAAGTTATATATTTATTATAATTCTTTCTCTTTTAATTGTATTTACTATATATATACTTTTAATATTTTAACTTAATATTAGCTAATTAAAATCTTAGCCCTTTTTCTATTATAAATAGAGAGCTAGTTATTAAAATAGAGCGTTTCTTTAATTAGTATAATTATAATAGTCTTATTTACTTTTAAATATTTTCTTATTATTAATATATTTTCCCTATTATAAAATAATAAAAGGTAATTATTTATTACTTTTTATTTTAGTTCTTCTTTTTTATAAATATTATAAAGGTTTTATATATATTTAAATCTACCTGCTAGTTTTTACTAATACTCCATTTTAATATTAAAGTATAAATTAGCATTTATATTATAATAATATAATATAGCTTAGCTTACTTTTAGATAAATTTAGCTTTATTAATATATAGCTTTATAACTCTTTTTAAAATACTAAATAGATTATCTTTTAAATTGTCCTTTTATTATTTTCTTAAGCCCTTTTTTAATTAAGCTACTATTATTTTCTTTTTATTTAATAGTATATAATAATACTATATTTCTTAATTTACTAATAATATAATAGACTTTATTAAGTTATAATTAGGCACCTAATTAGAATTTAATATAATAATTAAATAGTTATATTTATTTTAAAAAAAAACCATTTTATTTAAAAGATTATAATAACTAGCTTTAGTAAATTATAAAGCAATTAACCTATAAAAATAAATACTATATAACTTAATATTATATATTAAGGGGCCTATTTATAATAAGGGTAAGCTATTTTATATTATATTAAATTAGAATAATAATAATAAAAGTATTATATAATCCCTTCTAGCTAGTAGCTTCTTGTTTTTTCATTTATTTAACTTTCTCTATTTAACTTCCTCTATTTAACTTTTCCCTCTTTTTCTTTTTCAGCTATTTCCTTTTTTATCTATTAATATAATAATTACTATTATATTAATTATTTAGTTTCTAAAATACTTGCTTAATTAGCTAAGTTAATAAGACTAATAAGTAATATTAAGGGCCTTATAATAAGTTATTTAAGTATTAAAAAGTTAAGGGAGGTAATATAAGGAGCTATAGGAGTAAAAAGGGAGTATATATAACTTTTTTAAACTTAAGTTATAAAACTAAAATGCAGGATTTTATTAACTTATATAACTAGCATTTAAAACCTAGCTTTAAAAACTGGGTTATAAGATTTTCTTAGTTTAAGTTAGCTTTTAAACTTAGGTTTAAAGACTGGGCTATATAATAGGTTCTTTTAGCTTAAGTAAGCGGACTTTTAAACTTAAGTTTAAAACCTAATTACCTTATTATAAGTAGCTGTCTTATTTAGCCTTAAAGTATAAATATATTATACTATTATTATTATTATTATTACTACTTATATATTATAATAAATTCTAGCCTTAATTTTAAAGTAAAACACCTAACTACACTCTATTATATAAAGTGCCCCTTATATAAAAATACTAAAGTTTAAATAAAAATAAATATAAAATAAAATGTTAAAAAGTAAATAATATATATAATACAATTTAATTATAAAATATTATAAAATACTTATTAGTAAAAATAATAAACTTTAAGCGCTTAATTATAAGTAAGCTTTTTTAATAGTTAAAATATTTAATTAAGTTTATATTTATTATTTAAAATACTTTAAATTATAGCTATTAATTATAGCTTTTTTAATAAAATTCTAGTTTTTAATAATTAATTAAAAGCTAACTTATATATAGAGTTTAAATTACTTTATAATTACTAAATACAACTTAAATACTATTAATATATATAATAAATATATAATATATATAAATATATAATACACTTTTTATTACCCCTTAAAATAGAAATTATAATAAAAATACTATAAATTATATAATTAATTAAAATTACTTATAATACTTTTTTTTAAAAATTTTAATTACTATTTAATATATTTTTATATTATATTTAATTTTATTATATATTTATAATATTTAATATTTAATTATTTTAACCTTTTTTAACTATTACTTTTTAATAATTTAGCTACTATTTATATATTAATATTTATTTAATTAATTATTTACCTTCTTTTTTTTATTATTATTACTACTCTTTTTTATACTTAAATTCTTTTTACTTTTTAATACTAGTTTAATATCTTATTTATATATTAAAAATCCTATATTTTAGCTTTTAATAAAGCATTTTTATATAAAACTGCTTTAATACTTTTAATAAGAGATTTTTTAATACTTTAAAAGTTAACTTTAGGAAGCTATTTTAATACTTTTTAATTTATTTTTTAAAGTATTTAAATTAAAACTTAACTTTAAATATAATTTTTAGGGTTTTAAAACCTAAGGGGTTAAGGGCCCAGCCTTCTTTTTAAATAGTATTAGAGTTTATAGCTATATATTAAACTTTAAAACTATATTTTCTAAGTTAAAAGAAATAAGCCTAGCCCTTTTAAAAGCTAATTTAATATTTTATTTTATTATAATAGTTTAATAAGTAATATAAAAAGCTAGAAAGAACTTAGTTTTTAAAATATAAGTTATAAAATATCTAATTAAATACTCTATTTCTTAACTATATACCTTTTTAAATAGGCTAAAATACTTAATATTAAAAAGCTAAGAATGACAATTATCAGATTGCTTCGGGCTGTCCTCCACTGTCCGACTCGTTTCGGCATTTGAATCCGATGTTCAATCTCAAAGAAACAGGATTCTTCTTTATCCTTATTCCATTCAAGCAATGTTTCATTGACCCTTAACCTGAAAATTGTGAGCTCAGCAAAATCAACCGAACCACGTACCCACAGATGTCCCAATTTGCTCGGTCCTTATTGGTTACGCATAAGCGGGCAACCTTGGGGGACTTCATTGACGGCATGGATCTAGTTGAGGCTTGGGGAGAGCAGAATATCGATTTTGGCAATCTGCAGGTGCAAGGAGCAGAGTTCTATGACGTTCAGAATAAGGAAATAATTTAGGCCAGTATCAGACTAGCCTCGATTATAAACAATTCTGGTACGATAACGTACAGCGCAAGCCAAGAAGGATTGAACCGCTGAAGCAGGGAAGATAAAAAACTCCCTAGCGGCGCGTCAGAAAAGACATGGATCCAAGAGAAAAGGACAGAAGCCTCGTTTAAGATCGTTAGTGCCTACTGCTACTACTACTACTACTACTACCATTAGAGGCCCACGAGTAACCACCCATTGTGAGACCGCCCCGAGCTGAACCTCTCGAGTCCAACCAGTCATTTGTCTGCAATGCTAAACTCGATTCCCGTCGTTAAACCTAGCCGAAGGCCTTACAATAACTAAGAAACAGAGCCACCCTGCCGCCTCCAATCAGTCATGATAGTGTTTCTCGTCCTCCGCTATCTACTTTTTGTCTTGGCCGTCCGTGGAGAACTCCTCCCAGCCCCACACGCTACTTGAATTCGACTGAGCCTGGAACCGAGGCTCCTAAGCTCCTACTAGAATGTGAGGCATGTGGTCAAAATGGTCTGTTTTACTAGAACCAACACTAACCTTTCCTAATAGCAACTCGGCCACCTCGACGTGCTTGTTAGTTGAGGCTGCATACATTGGCATCCATCCATCATTAGCTGTGGCTGTTGTCCGCTTTCGAGAAGTTTGTCGATAACATCTCTAGATCGGTTGGTGTGAGCAATGCCTAGAGCCGACGTCCCCAGGCTGGTCCTTCCATTCAGGTGTTATTTGATAATCAGGCAAATCTCCACATCTGTCAACTTGTAAAGTTACATTTCGTAATACAGAGGACCAGGTGTGATGGCCTCAGCCTTTTGAGCTCTTGTGCTACATCGCCTGACTCGATCAACGACCCCCAAGCGAGTATGCCAATGCCAGACAATCGCGACATATTTCCGAAATAGCTAACCAAGTGGAGAGAAAATATAGCTAATGCTATTCCAAGCTCGGCGTGAGCTGAAGTACTAAAGGCAGGCCGTGGCAAGCACGCTATTTTACACTTCCTTAGAACAGATTTATAAATAATCGGTCTAATCTCACCACGCTTCAGCCTAAGATAGGGTCAGCGGGGCATTAATAAGTTCCAAGAGAGAACCGCAAAGGCCAACTATCTGGCTATTAATGTAGTAGTCATCTTCATTCAGCATTAGGGAAATGCTCAAACCGCAGGCCAGTAGATTTGACGGTAAGGGCCGCTTCAGTGCTGTCAGCGACATTTAGTATCCAGTCAAAGTAGCCAAATTTGCGTCTTACTTTTATCTTGTCAAGGAGGATTGGGGAAGGGTTGTGTGTGCATTACAAATATATGTCTCTTTGGACTTCTGCTTGTCCACGATAGTAGCTTCGGAAATGTCATTCCTTTATTTATGACTCATTGGGTCCCGGGACTAGTGTTGTACTGCTCTTACTTCTAAAAGCTGCTGGTCCCTTTATGACATCGAAAGAAAAGAGACAGGCGTAGCTCCCTTCTAGGCGGCACGTACGCCCTCAATGTTTCTCAAGACAACAGCTTCTAAGGATGTCCATCCGGGTTGGCCTAGGTCACGCAAGATCTGTTCAGCTCGATCTCTAGACTGAAATTCATTGAGGTCTTCTCCGCCGTTGAAATCATCAGGAAATGTCTTCTCGGGTTCAAACTTGCGGAAAACTGCAAGAATGCTGTCCCAGCTGAATTGACCAGCAACCCCAAAGATGCGCTCTTCACTCACACCTGGGTGGATTGCTCCAGCTACATGAAGTCTTCCAACGTCTGACGAATCAACGAAATATTCTGGTTCCGTATTAGCAACCTGGCTTTTTAGCGAATAGACTGAGCGCATACGTGGGTCGAGATTCTGGTGGTCCCAACCAACTTCTCCCTTGTAAAGACGAGCGATCATCCCTGACGTGCTTGGATAGCCCTGCTTTTGCAGGTGGAGGGTTTTCCCAAAGACCATATTTGGCAAGACTGGTTTGTGATTATTAGCATTATGGACTCAATTGTTCCTCGAGATGGAGAGATACCTGTGTTGACGATGAGATCAGGACGTTCGGTCTTGTGTTCTTTGTAATACTTCCACACCGCTTGCTCTGCCTGAGCCTTGCTCGCTACATACACATAATAAGGCTGTCTTGGGTCATCGAGTGGGTTGGACCACGCAAGCTTGACCAAGTCCTCGGTGTAGGTATCTTTTGTGACCACCACTTTGGGTAGACCGCGGATCGACACCACTGCTGCGGCCGAGGAAGAGGTGTAAACGAACCGCTTAACACTTGGCTCGGAATGAGCAGCCTTGAGGGCGGTGAGTGCACCACTAATAACCTGAGGGACGACAATATTTGGATCCGCCTCAGATGGCATAACAGACGCTACGTGCACGACGGCTGTTACGCCTAAAGCCAGCCACGTTAGCACTAGTACAAGCACAGACAGCTGACACTTTACTGACCCTTGATTGCTTCATTATATGCATCATCGGCACCCATATCAGGAACGACCACAAGCTCGAACAAATGCTTGCCGTATTTCTCATCAAAGACTTCCTTAAGCCAAGCTGATTTAGCACCGTCGCGAACCGTACCTCGGACTCTGTACCCATGTGCAAGAAACTGATCGGCAACATTGGAGGCAACCCATCCATTGGCTCCAGTTACGAGAATTGTAGAGCCTTTTGGAATTGCAGGAGTGCCGAAAGGAGTCATTTTCTTGGTGTTTGAACGAATTGAGACGATGTTTGGTATCTGGTGAGTGTGTTGAGATGGAGTAGCCGATGTGCACTTCAATAATCAAGAATTCTCCTATCTTATACTCATTTCTCACGATGTTGTTCTGCATGATTTTGAAATAAGTTCCCGAGATTGTTCATCCGTAAACCATGTTGTGTATCTGAGTCGGCGCAATTATTCTCCCGACCATGTGAGGCGGAAAGACAGTGTTGCCATCACGCAATAGTGACTGGGCGGAGTTTGAGAACTCCGCATTGACTGCGGACTTATGATTGAAGGCCTGCTGGACCCAATTTATACTGTTACACAGCATGATTGATAACGCAAGGTTGGCATCTCGCTCCATAAAGAACAACCCATTATACTGATACTACGCGTTAATTAACATGCCGCAAACCACACTTTGGCTAGCTTTGCTCTCAGATGGATATTTTAGCAGTGTATATTCTTTAGATCGTGAAGAGGAGCACATTTGAATCTGATTTTGTGACTTGCTTTCAACTCCATAGCTTGTCAACTCTAAGGCACACAATGGTGGCATTAACACCTACTAGCAATCAACAGACCTAAATTCTCCATGTCTATGCAGCTTCTTCCTATTATGGGATTCAGTGACTAACTGCGAAAATACAAGAACATTTCCACCTCCCGGCCTGTGTGATATTTCCCCATTACATCTTCTTAGCATGCATTCAGTCTTATCCAATCCCACAAAAGACATGTACTTGTCTGCTTTATAGCTGTGCCTTGTTATCAAACATGCTTCTCTCCTTTACTGCCTGCGGTCTTCAAGACCTGCATAGCTTGTGCCTTCGATGCAACATCCGTTATGAGCGCCCCTCCGGACACAGTTGAAGAGCGTGCTGCCCTTCAGTATTTCACCCCTTCAGGCACTAGGAAGCCCGCCGTCAACAACGGCGCCATCTCCTTCACCAACTCTGGCGATGTTTCTAAGAGTTTCCATAATAACAGAAGCGACTTCAATGCTCTTTTGACATCCACTTATTCCGATGCGGCCGAAGGTAAGCAGTGCTAATTCGCCTTCCATGTCGACAGCACAGCCAAACCTTGAAGCAGTAAGAAGCTTGACCCCAGGACCCAAGAGCGGATTAGGCTCGAGAGACCAATACAACATTCACGTTGGCCGTCTCTTGGTCTCCGAGAGGGGCCTTAGCCACATGGGATGTTATGTGTAATTCTTATCTGACCAAGCAGACGCCATGAAAAGCCGCTGGAGCTCAGGAGGGCTTCGAACGGGTTGGTAGTGTGATAATGACACACTAAGGCCAGGTTTCACTTCACGTTAAAACACTCATGTCCAGTTTAGATTTGGAGCTCAATCTTGATTATTTCGTCAACTTTGTGCCATTACTTCCAGTGCCTACAATCACGGATTTTCTGCTTCCCGGCTGGACTGGGTCACGCTTTCGGGAGGAATCAATCCCTCAGCGGAGGTAATGTCGGGAACACCCTTAGGAACGTAGTAGTCGTCGCCTTTAAAGGTTGAACCGCCCGGCCCTGGCGGGTTCGCTCCAACGTTTGCTCGCGTTGCCTCTTGACCCTCTCTCATGATGTTTCTTCCACTGCCCAACCCTTCGGTTGCCGATATACGCGCACCTTCGACATCATTGTCATTCTGGCCACCCTGTTCTTGGTATGATTGAGAGATTTTGTCACCTGGGCCGCCTTCACCCTCGTATTGTCCGCCTCGAGCTTGACTGAGTGAGTTAATATGATGCCGTGTTAATTACATGGCAAGTCGTAGCTTACCAGCCGCGATCATCGACGACACTACCTTCACTGGGCCGGATTCGCTTGTTATATCCTCGATTGGTGCTCAGCTCATCACCTTGCTCAATCTGTCCGTTATTGAAGTTCTGTTCCACGGATGAGTCTACTCCCGCATTGTCAAGACCCAGTGATCGGCCATTGCCAGTCTTGGCCTGGTAGGTGTTAAGGTCAGCTTCGGCCTGCTGTGCGATCTTATAATAATCTGTTATATTGTTTTCCCGCAAAATTGTTAAAAATGTTACTATTAAAAAGAATAAAATAGTATAAAAGCCTATAGATTTAGCGATTTTAGCTGCTAGATTTACTAATAAATATATTAAATATTTAGTACTATTTTAAGTATAGAGCTACTATTTTATATATATAATATATTTAATATACTTTATACATTCTAGTATAGCTAGAAGCTTAGCTTAGTAGCTAGAATTTAAATACTAGGTTTAACTACTTTTATATTTTAAATATTTATTTTAAAAGCTTATTTAAACTTTTTTTAATTTTCACTTTTAAAAGTAAAATTATAAAATAGTATTAGCTTTTTAATAAGTTAGATTTTACTTTTAAAAGGAAAACTTTATTATTAAACTAATTAATATAATAAAATAACTTATTATAAAATTATATAAAATATATTTACTTCTATTTATATAAAATATAAATAATTATTATATTATATAATATACTCTTTTATAAATTATTAAAAAGGTAAAATAAAAATATTAAATATTATACTATTTAAAGAAAATATAATATAAGTTATAATAAATAAAAAGTAATAAAAAGCTATTAAATTAAATAGTAAAAATAATAATAAAAGCTATTAAATAATAGTTTTTAAAAAATAGATTTATATATTAATAAGTAAGTTTATATATATATAATAGTAAAAATGCCTATTAATATTATATATTTACTTAAAAATAAATAAGAACTATTAGTTAAATTACTAATATATTATAAATTTCTATTAGCTTATAAAAATTTAAAAGAAATTTAAAAGTAGTTTTAATTTATAATAAATATATAAGGGGCTAGACCCAAGTTCCATATAACTAAAGATGGCCTTAATATTAAATATTTAATACTAAAGAAAAAAAAGGGAAAGGCATTCTAGCTAGGTCCTAGTAAAGGCTTAAATACCTAGTAGCTGCTTGCCTTTTAAAGTAGTAGGCCCTTAAGGTAGTAGCCCCTTAAGGTAGCAGCCCCTTAAGGTTATAGTCCCTTAAAGTTAATTAGAATAACCTAATAAAGTTATTACTACCTCACAGCCATCCCGGTGGCCTATGCCTTTAGGAACGGCCGCAGCCTTTTAAGTTATAATATTTTATAGCAGTAGCCCGGAATAACTATTAGGCTATGCTTATAATATTATCCCCCCCTTTTCTAGCTGCCTTACTATTAGGTCTTTATAGCCTTACTATCTCTTTTTAATTTATAAAATAAATACCTATTTTATTATTTCCCGGCCTATATTTTATATTAGTAGTTTTATTATATATTATTTATATTTAAATAGAGAGTTATATTATTTCTTATAATATTACTTTTAATAGGCTTTAAATAACTTTTTTTAAATTATTATAATAAATACTATCTAATTATAATATAAATACTACCTATTATATATTTATTTTATTTTATTATTTATTTAAATTAATAAGAATTACTATTTATTTTATTATTTAATATATTTATTAATAGGTTATTATTTTATTACTATTTAACTTAGCTAATTCCTACTTATTTATTCTATTTAACTGCCCTATTAAAATATATATTATAAATAGCCTTTTTAAATTAATAGCTATTTATAAATTAATTATTATTACCTATTTGCAAGTAATCTTATAACTTATAAATAGCCCTTTTACTAGCTTTTTTAAGATTTATTTTTCCTTTTTTTAATAATTTTATTTTTACTTATAAGTTTATTACTATTTAGCTAGCTTTTAAATATTATTCTATTTAGTTTTTAATAACTTATAGCTAACTTATAAGTAGTTATAACTTACTTTTTACTTATTTTTAGCTTTTTCTCTTTTTAACTACTATTATAATATATATCTCCTATTTTTATTTAAAATTATTACTAATTTACTTAGGCCTAATTATATTTTCTACCTTAAGTATACTATTAACTAAAAGCCTAATTAAACTACTATTATGAAATAAAAGTCTATTTTAAAAAAGCCTATTACTAGCTATAATATTTATACCTTTTATAAGTTTAATTATTAGTTACTATTAAGTTTTAACTAACTTATTTAATAGCTACTTTAAGCAAGTGCTAATATTATAAGAAAAATAGCAAACCTTATAATTAGATTTATTTTATAATACTTTTATTATAGCCTTACTAACTTTTTTATAGCTCCCTTATAAATATATTTTTATATTTTAAGCTCTTATTATCTTTTAATATAACTTTATATATAAGTCTACTTTTATAATTAGTAATTTTTATTATTATATAAACTTTTAATATATTTTACTACCTAGTTGCCTTGCTCTATTTCTATTAGTTTAAATACCCTTAGACCCACTTTAACCTTTTTTAAACTTTCCTTTTTTATTTAACCTTTTTAGCCCCCCTTACTTTTTTAACCCTTATATCTATTTAACTTACTTTTTATTTTTAAATTTTCCTTATAGCCTTTTAAGTAACTATTTGAATTATTACTATTATATATAATAGCTCCTAAAGCCATAGCTTATAAGCATCTAATTAGATTGTTTTAATAAATTACTTATTATTATTATTAAAATAGTTTTTTTTTTCCCTTTTAAAAAGTTATATAAGGTTTTTAATTTCCTATTTAAGGAAGTTATAATAGTATTAATATATATTAGGTCTTTTAATTAGAATCTTATAACTTAAAATAATTAAATTAATCTTTTAATTAATATTTAGTAATATATTTATATTAAGTAATATAAGAATGCCTAGGAGTTATAATTCCTTTAAGTGCCTATTAAGGTCTCTTATTAGCTTAATATACTTAAGGAAATTTATATATTTTAATATATAGCAAGTAGTTATATAGCTTTTATTATTTAGTTAGATTATATTATATTTAATTAATAAGAAGTTAGGCATTTTAACTATTATATATTATATTATTAGTTAAGTTATATAAACTAGAGTTAAATAGAGAGGTACTTTTATATTAAAGGCTTAAAATAAGATTCCTTAAGTAAGGTTTATTTAATAGGGACTTTTATTTAAAACTAATTATAAGCCCTATTAAAAAGCTTATTATAATAAATATAAGGCTAGAGTTTAGCTTATATTAACCTTTATTATATATTTAAATTATTAGCCTTTTTAATAATAATAATATATAAGTCTACTAATAATTATAAAATAAATAAGGTAAATAACTTTTATTTTATTACTTATTTATTACTAACTTACTAAAAGGATATTAAAGCTATTATTACTATAAGCTATTATGCCTTTTAAAAGCTTAAGTATAATAATAAGTTTAAATATACTTATATTACTACTTATACTCTTATTATTACTAAATAATATAAGACTTATAATATTACTAAAGCCTAGTAGCTTATTACTATTAATACTTTTTATATTTTAATTAATATTAGTAACTCCTTTTACTACCTTATTATAAAAATACCTCTGGGTATTATATATACTATTAGTTTAATTATTAAGTTTTTACCTTTTACTTTCCCCACTTATATTAGGCCTATTAAACTAAATAAGTATTTATAGAAATTTAAAAAGAATATATTTAAAAATAAATTAAAAGCTAAATAATAGCTTAGCTACCTTATTATAATATTTCTATTAATTTATTATATAATATAATTAGATAGTACTAGCCCTTAGGCTAAAAATAGATTATACTTTTTAAAACTAAAAAATAATATTTCTAATTATTAGTTATACTTTTATAATTTGTTTTTTTATTATAATTTTATTAGCTTTTTTACTAGATATTTATTAAAAGGACTATTATTTATACTAGCCTTATTATAATACTATTTAAACTAATTTAATATAACTATTTATAAAACTAATTCTAATAGCTTTTATATAGGAATTATATATTTAACTTATTAGATTAATATTTAATAATAATACTTATAACTTTACTTTTACTATCTTATATATAAGATTTCTTTTACTTTCTATTTATTTTTACTATTAACTTATATTAATAGGGGTTAAAAATTATTATTAAGTTACTTTAATAGAGAGTCTTATAGTACCCTTTTTAAAAATTAATATAAAAACATAAGAATATTACTTTTAATATATTTAGCTAAATTATATATTTACTAATAACTTATATAATTATATATATATAGTATAGCTAGTTTAGCTTTTTTAAAAGCCTTATAAAATAAATATTTATAAGGTTAAGCTATATTTTATTTCCTATTTTAAATCTTTTTATAAGTAATTATTACTTATTTATTATATCTTTCTAGTATTACTAGGCTATTATAATATTTATTTAAATAAACTTTATAATTTTATTAAGCTATTTAATTAGCTTTTTTACTATTATTTTATTACTATCCTTTAAAATAAATACTATAATTTTACTTATTAGAAATAGGTATATATAGTAATTATATAATATAAAAAATGGCTTATACCTATTATTAAGTAATTATAATTATTTAATAAAAGCTATACTATAAGTAATAACCTTTTTAATTTAATTATATAAAGTATATATATACTTATAAATAGGCTTAAACTTTCTAATTAATACACTCTAGCCCTCTATTTATTTAGGAGTACTAGGCTATATTTAGCTATTATATAATACTTATAAAATAGTAAAAGTCTATTAAAAGTTATAGTTTAGTTAGATTTTCTATTACTAATAATAGATTTAAGCATCTTATAAAACTAATAATAATAGTTAAGAAATTGCTATATATATACCTTAGCTTCTATTAAATTTATAACTTTAAGAGTAATTATATATATTAAGCAGTTTTTAATAACTTAAAGGTATTAGGCACTTCTTTCTCCTATAAGTAGTAGGTCTATTATAAAGTTTATAACTAGTTATAATAAGCTTACTATAATATAGAAAGTGGCTTAAGGAGGCCTTATTTTATTTACTTTTAAATTATTAATTAATTATAAATATAATAGTTTTATATAAAATAGTAAACTAGTTATAAGATTTCTAGCTAAAAGAATTATTATTAAACTATAACTAGAGTTTCTTCTTTTTTATATATTTGCTAACTGTTAAATTATATTTAACTTAAATAATATAAGTTTATAATAAGTTTTTTACTTTCTTTTTATAAGTTTTAAACTATTTCCTTAAGACTTATAATTAGTCCTAATATACTAGCTAGCCCTTTATATTTAAATTATATTTTACTATTTATACTTATAGGCCAAGCTTAGCTAGAAAGTTATAATATTATTATATTACTATTTTAACTGCTTTTTAATAGACCTTATCCTTTTAAACTATTTTTCTTATAATTATTTAAATCTGGGTTTTTAAAAATACTCTAGCTACTTACTATTAAGTTATAGCTAGCTTTAGAATAAGGGAGGCTATTAGTAGGGCTATATTAATATTAATTAAATCTTCCTACCCTTTTTTTAATTATTTTCTATTTCCTTTAGCTAATTTACTTATAGTAACTTAATATATTAAGTATTATAGCCTTATAGCTAGGCTTATATTTTAAGTAAAGTTATATTTTATAAGTTCTTTACCTACTAGGCCTAATATTTTAAAAGCTATTATTTTTTATAAAATATTAAAAGTTCTTATAATTTAAAATAATTATAAAAACTTATAACTAATTATATTAAATTTTATTTTTTAAATAGTTAATTACTACTAGTAGTTTTTATTATAAATAGAATAGTTATATTTAGCTAGTATTAGCTATTATAAGTAAAATGCAATTAATAGTAATATTTTTATAAGTCCTTTTAAACTAGCACTCTGCTAATATATAATTAAATAGTTTAGCTTAATTTAAGTTTTCTTATTTCCTTCTATTTAATAAGAACTAGTACCTTATAAAAGTAGTATTTTAATATTAAAAAAGCTACTTATTTATTAAAACTTAAGTAAATATTATATTTTTTTATTAAGTGTAATAGTAGTATTAAAATATATAAAAAGTTTAATATAAAAATCTAATAGTATTAGTAAACTTAAGAAAGTTTTATATACTTTTTACTATTATAAGTATAGCCTACTTATAAATAGCTTACTATTTATTTAAGTTATAAGCTATTTAAAGCCTGCTTTATAATAAATCCTAAATATTTAACTTTTTATATTATAAATTTATATTTCTTTAAGTTAAATATAAGTCCTATTATTAAAAGGGTATAAAAACTTATTAAACTTTTATTATATATTCTTTTTTATTTTAAATAAGTAAATAAGTATATTATTTATATATATAATAGTAAAATAGTTTAAGTACTATTAAAGGATGCTATTAATATACCTTTAAATATAATAGGTATACTATTAAATTTAAAGGGTATACTAACTATTTAAAAGATTTAAACTTTATATAAAAAGCTATTTAAGCCTTATGCCTTTAGCTATTTAAATTTTATAAAAGGCTATAATTATATTAAGCTTTATAAACTAATAGGCCTTATAAATTATAAAAGGTTTTAATAATTAGTAGAGGGAGTAGTAATCTTATTATATAATTATATTAAAAGTATAATAGTTATAATAAAATTAAAGCCACCTTTAGCTTTTTTATAAAAAGTATTAGGCTATAATAAATAAGCAGCTAGCTTATATAAACTTTAATTAAATAGGTTTATAAGAACTTATTATAAAACTAATAACTCTTTTAAAATATTAAATAGAGGGGCCCTATAATAGAGCTAGCTTATTATTATATTTATTTCTTATTAAGTTTACTTTATAATTACTATTTAGTTAATAGAAAGGTAGCTATATTACTTTTATAACTAAAAATAGCTATAGGAAGTCTTATAATATATCCTTAAATTAATTTCTATTTATATTAGTTTCTTTTTTTAAGGGCCTTTTTAATATTAGCTAAACTAATTAAAAAGACCCTCTATTTTAAGGTCCTTTTATAACCTTACCTTATTTTAGCCTGCTTATATAATCCTATAAATATAAAAGCTAATACTAGCTTTATAACTTAAATTATATAAATCTAGCTAGGCTTTTACTTAAAGTAAGTAGTATTAATATTTTTATAAGCTATAATATAATTACTTTATACTTATATTATATACTATTAATTAGCTTCTAGCTAAAGCTTTTTAAAAAATAGATTTTATTTAGCTCTTTTATTAAATAAGTATATAAAAGTTATTTAAACTATTAATATTTACTATTAGAATTATAACTCCTTCTAATAGTATTTATTTCTTTTATTAATAAAGTTATAAAATTTTAATAGTTTTTATAATATAAATAGAAGGTAAAAGTTATAAGTAAAAAATAAATTAATTAAAATATAAATATTATAATTATAATTTATTAGTATATAATAGGGCTTTTATTAATTTATAATATTATTTTACTAACTTATTAAATATTTTCCCTTTTACTTTTTCTAATTATACTATTTTACCTTAATTAGCTCTAGGTCCTATTTTTACCCTAGAGCTATTTTCTAATTATTTAAGTTCTTACTTTTAGTATTTTTACTATTAGATTTCTTTAATAATTTTATAGCTTTTTTAATAGCTCTTATAGCTTTAACTGCCTATTTATTATATTACTTTCTTTTATAAGCCAGTTTTAAATATTTAATAATAAGGTATCCTTCCTCCTTATATTTATAATACTTATAAAAAGGTTAAGTTAAAAGGGTAATATATTAGCTATAATATTATTATAAGAGGTATTATTTCTAATATAATTAATATTAGTTATTAAAGTATCTCCCTTCTAGTTTTTAATATTACTTAAATAGCTTTTATTATATTAGCTATTACTTTTATATAGCAAGCTATTAGCAGCCCTACTACTAAAGGGAATAGCCTATTTAATCTTTTAAAAAAAGTACTTACCCCCTAGATCTAGTTATAATATATTTATAATAGGTTTATTATAGCCAAGCTATAAGTTAGCTATTAGTTTAGGGCGCCTTTTAAAAATATTATTTTAATTTTATTAGTTTAAAAGGCCCCTCTAGCCTCTAATAGGGTTTATTTAAATCTTAAGAGAAAGGTAGTAAAAGATATATTTTCTCCCTACTTAAGGTTTTATAAGAAGGATATTATATAAGCTTAAAGGTTTCTATTAAAATAGTTTTAATTTAAATATATTATAAAAGCCTAAAGTTCTATAAGCCGCCCTTACTACTAGCTATATAATAGGTTATTATAACTTTTAAAGTTTTATATTTAAATAAGAGTTAATTAAATAAAATAGCTTATAATTTCTAATATTATAAGCTACTTATTAAAAAAGAGCTTATTTTATATTTATTATATTTATAAAGGTATTTATTATAATTACTTAAAAATTTAAATAGGTTTAAAATAGCCTTTTATCTAATAGTTACTATTAGTATTAGTAATAGTACTATTTATTAAAAGGGTTCTAATATAGTTTTTAGAAAAATAAGGTATACTTATAAGTTTAATACTTGCTCTTATAATAGTACTATTATAATAGCTATTATATTATAAACTAGCTATAATAAAGTTATAATATTAAATATAAGGCTAGCTATTATTTCTAATATTATATTTATTTATATATTATTAGTTATAATAAGCTAGGGTATAGCTTTCTTATTATAATAATACTTATAATAGGAGGAATTAAAAGATATAAAAATATAGCTTTCTTATTATAATCTTACTTATAGGAAGGAAGGTAATATTAAGTATTAAATAATATAAAGGGCTAGACTTAAATTCTATATAACTAAGGATGGCCTTAATATTAAATATTTAATACTAAAAAAAAGGAAGGGAAAGGCATTCTAGCTAGGTTCTAGTAAAGGCTTAAATACCTAGTAGCTGCTTGCCTTTTAAAATAATAGGCCTTTAAAGTAGTAGCCCCTTAAGGTAGTAGCCCCTTAAGGTTATAATCCCTTAAAGTTAGCTAGAATAACCTAGTAAAGTTATTACTACCTTATAGCCATTCTAGTGGCCTATGCCTTTAGGGACGGCCGCAGCCTTCCAGGTTATAACATTTTATAATAGTAGCCCGGAATAATTATCGGGCTATGCCCGTAATAAAATATAATTATAAAATATAATATTTAATTAAATAATATTTAAAACTTTAATAAAACTAGCTTTTT
>JAGPYM010000134.1:0-20797 GCA_020736575.1 Thelonectria olida
CAGGTCCGTCGCACTTGGTCAGGTAGAAACTCCGGCCAAAGGGTCAACCACATCTACAGCGACGATGAAGCGCCAACCCTGAGCTCTACCATGAGAGATCGCCGTTGCTTCGCTTACCACCCGTGAGTGAGGAGCGCCATGGATTGATGAGGCGCTTATTTGACGGCACAAGCACTCCGGGGAAAGACAGCCCGAATCGTCTGGTCAAATGGCCAGCAAATGCTTTCCATGTCACCAAGGTTACCTGATGAGCAGTAAGCATGTCTCCGCTGATTAATAAAACTATGGCTGAACTGACGTGATAGACTACGTCAACGTCCTGCTCCCATTCGTGCCACTAGGTATCATTGCCGGCGTGCTTGGTTGGAGCCCTGCGGCTGTGTTCTCGCTGAACTTCATCGCCATTATTCCTCTGGCAGCGGTGTTATCCTTCGCTACGGAAGAGATTTCCATCCCACTGGGCGAGACATTAGGAGGGCTGCTGAATGCCACCTTTGGCAACGCAGTTGAGCTCATCGTGAGTATCGTCGCCCTGAAAAAGAACCAAATCGAAGTCGTGCAGTCGTCAATGCTTGGTTCCATTCTATCCAATCTGCTTCTTGTCATGGGCAGTAGCTTCCTGCTCGGCGGTCTTGTCAACATGAAGGATGGTTCAGGCAACGGCACCGAGCAGACCTTCACCAGCGCGACGGCACAAACGACATGTTCCTTGTTAGCGCTGTCAGCCGCCTCAATGATCATTCCCGCTACTGTGAGCAGCCTCCCAGAGCCCAATCCACAAAAGATTGTGCTACAATAAGCATTAGGAGGAAGACTAACCTCGATATGCAGCTTTATAGCATCCTCGACAGCTCGGATCAGCACGATAAAGCCGAAACCATCCTTTGGCACTCGCGCGGGACGGCCATCATCCTTCTTATCCTGTACGCCCTGTATCTGTGCTTCCAGCTGCGGACGCACAAGAATCTATTCAGCGAGGGGACTGATGAAACGACTTCCGTCGATGAGGGAGATGACGAGCCCGAATCGGTAATGAGTCCTTGGTCTGCTGCAGCGGTACTGATTGCCGTGACCGTTGTTATCTCCTTCTGTGCAGACTACCTGGTGGGCAGTATCGACAGCATCGCCAAAGATGCGCACACCAGCAAGAGCTTCATTGGCTTGATCCTGATCCCCATTGTCGGCAATGCGGCCGAGCACGCGACAGCGTGTGTGATGGCCGTAAGGAATAAAATGGATTTGGTGAGTGACATCCTGTTTCTTTATCTGGTTGTTTTATTGTGAACTGACAAGTCACATTAAACAAGGCCACGGGTGTTGCAATCGGATCCAGCATCCAGATTGCGCTGCTAGTTACGCCGTCGCTGGTTGTCTTGGGCTGGGCAATGAATGTGCCGATGAGTCTGAATTTCGATATTTGTGAGTTACTATGAGGACGTAAGCGACTTTGAACACGCTTGCTGATGCTTGTTGCAGTTGAGACAATTATCTTCGCTGTATCCGTTTTAGTTGTGACAGGCACGGTGCAGGATGGGAAATCTAACTATCTGTTGAACAGAAGGCATATGCTGGGGTGTCACGTGCGGGTCAAGGGTCTTATGATGAACAGCAGATCTTTCAGGGGCAGACACTTAACGAAAACAACCAACATGAATAACGTACATGATAAGCGAGTCGGAAATACAAGCGAGTCGGAAATACAAGCGAGTCGGAAATACAAGCGAGTCGGAAAAAAATCCCCCAACCACCTTCATTTTCCTTTAATCAATTATTTCTCAACCACCAAGTATGCCACAGTTAAGCAAAGAGAAAAATATTATCCTCGCCCTTCAGGCTCTTCGAAACGACCCAAAATTACGCATCTATCCCGCTGCAAGGATATATAAAGTCCCGCCTAGCACCCTCTATGATCGATATTATGGCAAACCTTCTCGAGGCGATATTATCCCGAATTCACACAAACTATCCGATCTAGAGGAACAGATTATTATTGAATATATTATCGACCTAGACTCTCGAGGGTTTCCCCCTCGGCTTCGTGGTGTGGAAGAAATGGCCAACCGACTGCTCGCCGAGACCGCGACGCGTCACCCGTCGGCAAGCGCTGGGCTTCCAACTTCGTCAGGCGACAACCAGACCTAAAGACGCATTTTAATCGTAGATACGATTATCAGAGGGCTAAATGCGAAGATCCGGCCATTATTCGCCATTGGTTCAGGCTCGTGGAGAACACAATCGCGAAATACGGTATCAACCTAGCTGACATCTACAACTTTGACGAGACTGGCTTTATGATGGGCATCATTGCAAGCGGAATGGTTGTCACAGGCGCAGAAAGACGTGGAAAGGCGAAATCAGTGCAGCCTGGAAACCGGGAATGGGTTACGGCCATTCAGGCGATCAATGCCGAAGGCTGGGTGATCGCGCCGTTCATCGTGGTTGCGGGCCAATATCACCTCGCTAATTGGTACCAAGAAAGCAACCTCCCGGACGATTGGGCTATTGCGACGACTCATAATGGCTGGACCGACAATGATACAGGTCTTGAGTGGCTCAAACACTTCGATCAACACACCAAGGCCCGATCAACCGGTCGCTATCGTCTTCTGATCCTCGATGGGCATGACAGCCACCACTCGGTCGACTTTGAGAAATATTGCGAAGGCAACCACATCATCACGCTGTGTATGCCGGCTCATTCGTCTCATCTACTCCAGCCTCTTGACGTCGGGTGCTTTGGTCCGCTCAAAAAGGCATATGGTCGAGAAATCGAGCATCTGATCAGGTGCTCGATAACCCATGTTTCAAAGACCGACTTCTTCCCGGCCTTTTGTGCCGCCCACGAAGCCGCGATGACAAGGAGTAATATTGAGGGAGGTTTTCGAGGGGCGGGACTTGTTCCCTTGAACCCAGAAAATGTCATATCGAAGCTTGACGTGCAGCTACGGACTCCAACACCGATTAGAGAGGAGGTCGGCCTCCCCGACCCTTGGGTTTCTAAGACACCAAAGACAGTGCTTGAGGCTAGCTCACAGTCTGAATACCTCGAAAGACGAATCAAAAGGCATCAGAGTAGCTCACCTGCGTCTATTCTTGAGGCCCTGAAGTCATTGACTAAGGGAACAAAGGCAATAATGCATAAGATGAGCTTATTAGAGTCTGAGGTCCAGGACCTTCGACAGTCAAATGAGACCCTTAGCAAGCGGCGCAGAGCGAAAAGAACCCGGCTGCGAAATGGAGGGAAGATGACTGTAGGTGAGGGGAAGGATGAGATTAATCAGAAAGACGTTGATGCGCAGGTGAGGGCGGAATTATTGAGAAGTGGTGATCGGGGAAGGTCGGGGGTGGTGAGGGAAAGGCGGTGTGGAATATGTAGTAAGGCTGGTCATAACTCAAGAATATGTCAGATTGTTGTTGAAATATCTGGAGAAGAGAATAGCGATTAGTTTCAATTGATTTAAGGCTTTGTTTTGATTTTATCTAGAATTCTATCTGGAGGGTGAGGATTTTTTTCCGACTCGCTTGTATTTCCGACTCGCTTATCACGTACGTTACACTGATTTGGATCAATGGACCGAATACACGTACTGTCTGACACTATCTGGAGGGAGCCATGGTGAGTTTACGTTTCCCTGCCCTTCTATACCTACAGCGTACTAATTACGCTGCAGCTTGTGGGACTCTACGTTATCATCGCTTTGACATTCTGGGCTATCCCCAGTGGAGTTTTGGGAAATGCTATGGGCTGATTGCCGGGTTGCGATGTGCTGAAGGCTTGAAAGTTACACGACCTAGGAATTGATAAGCATGCATTTTGCTTTCATAGGGGTGCATTCCCTGGAAGGGGTAACCCAGGAACATTAAACAGCGAAAACAGGGATTACTGCAGGGTCCACTTTATTCTGGGGTGCCATCACAGAGGCAAACGCAAGTCTTGGGTATTGCTTGAAACTGAAAAGGATGGATTGAGCTTAGAGGAGGCTTGAGGAGAGGAAGTAGGTTGGTATCAGAGCCGGTTCTTTTCCTGGATACCTAGTCTATGTCGCATCCTCAGGATCCAACATCTTGTGACGCAGTTGCCATCCTGGATGCTTGCACAGGGGGAGTCGTCATTCTGATTATACTAGTACACAATGACCCCAAAAACTTGGGGAAACAGGGATAGCTTAGAATTTCCAGGGAATTATGCCAATGACGCACCGTGATCAAAAATGACACTCCTCTGACGTTATGTACTGGCGACCCTGAAAATCAACCATCGGCGGTCGGGCTTGAACAAGCCCCGACATTCGGATGCCAGTGTTTTACCAGCGGATGTACGAGCAGATAGAAGTGAAAGTGACTTGACAGCTCGTTTTATTAAATCGATCAGCAACCAAATCAAGATTTGTGTTGGGTTCCCATTAGCGCAACATTTCCGGGTTTCGTCCCATCTATTTATTGGCCAAAGATCGACTCAATGGCCTCGTGGCCATCGAAGCAAACAATCGCGGGTGAAACGAAGGCGTTGTCGGGTGACGCGGCCGGCTAAATGATTCACGAGAATTGTCCAGCAGCTGGATCTGGCGTTGAGATTACGAGACGAGTCTGGGATTGTTTCACTATTTAATGCAGCATTACTTAGGGCAAATTGGAGTTGATCAGGTACTACTACCGCTAACAAATCAAGGGCAAGAACAGCAGTCGATGATGGATTTGCCCACTTTTCTCTGCGTATTTCCCTGCGTATTTCCCTGATGGTCATCGTGGAATCTGCGCTTAATGGCCTTGGTAGCGCGATAGACATGTAATCTCGTCATGGGAAAAGCTTGTACGAATCTATACCGCCTTGTGATCACGAATAAGTCAGCATGCCGAGCCAGATAAGAGCCCTTTAAGAACGACTCACTCCTCGTTCCCTTAGTCGTGCAGCACGAAACCCAACAAGAAGTCAACAACCTTCCTCGACATCCACCTTCACAGGCACCCTTCCATACGCCCAGTGCGCTGAACCAAATCATTCATTGCCATGGAAGACACCAAATTCCCGTTGGCGAGCGCCATCATCTCCGACGATCCTGAACACCCATTCTTTCCCGTCCACATCAAGGTGCCAGGTTACGTCGCGACGTCTTTACCAACAGCAGCGTTACTCACGATATTCTTTGGGGCATTGGCGGCCATTTTGACGACGTCCAAGGTTTTTCTCAAGCTGTCGAACCCTACTCTTTCGAAGGGAGAAGTATGGACGGCATCATGGTTTATTCTTTGTGGATTTGTCCATCTCTTCTTTGAGGGTACGGTATATTCCTACCATTTGGTTGATAACATTCCATATTTGCTAACGCATTGCTTAGGCTACTTTTCCTATAACTCCCTCGATATGGGCAGCCGCACCGATCTCTTCGGTCAGCTCTGGAAGGAATATGCCCTCTCTGACTCCCGCTACATGACACGGGATGCGTTCGTCGTCTGCATGGAATCCTGTACAGCGTACCTTTGGGGACCACTATCCTTTCTCTGCGCCTACTATATTACTATTGACCACTCTCTCCGACACCCGTTGCAACTGATCGTGAGCTTGGGGCAGCTGTACGGCCTCATCTTGTACTACGGAACGTGCGCATTTGAGGAGCTGGTTCATGGTGTGGTGTTGAGTCGTCCAGAACGGTTTTACTATTGCGTTTATTATGCCGTATGTAACTCTTTTTGGCTATTTACACCCGGGTGGTTGATTTATCAGAGTGTGCGGGAGACATCGATGGCTTTCGCGAGGACCAAGTCGGCGGATAAGGGCAGGAAGATCTAGCAGACCTCTTACAAGAAATCAAGGGTTGACGTCGGTGCAAAGCGCGAGAACTTGCTTATCAAGTACGTTAGTCAGAGAGTACCCGGAGCTCGTTGGGTGCAAAGGCCCGTTTGCTCGATGTCAGCCATAACTCGCTCCCACGATGCCAAACCATGCATTAGAAATGATGGCAACTGTGTGCTCGGCACCGGAGGAGCCTTCATGGCACGAAGCGACTGTCAGTCCACATTCTAAGAACGCAAGAGATTGCTGCGATGCTCAAAAACAACCTAACAATAATTACACCCTGCGACATAAGCGAGACCCGAAACCTCCCTGGCGCCTGTTCACATTGATGATGCGATGGCGTCCTGCTATTTTTGTTCTTGACATTTCCGGGTGGGAAGGCACTTATAGACGCTCCGGCGCTCAAAGTTTTCACAGGGTATATAGAGATGCCAGTCAATTATTACGAGAAACATTGCTTCATTCGAGTTAATCTCCTTCAAGCTTAACCCCGATATCCTAGCCCATACCCTTGATGAATAACTCTTTTCTTGAGTATACTTCCAGCCTAACATAAGTGCGGAAAGAAACATGCGTCGTGGGCATGGTATAGGCCCTGTCTTGGCCCATTTTTGTGATTGAGCGGCGACAGGACTTAGTTCGAGGGAAATATGTAGTAGTTTGAGGTAATAGCAAGCTGCTAGAAGGGTAGAATACGTCGCACCGGATGTTCGTAATATCCTTTCCGTGTAAGCCCCGAGGGGCACCACCGGGAGAGTACCCATAAAAGTCGGAGCAGGGCAAGGCCAAAGAGTCGTAAGCAGGCGATTAGTAGAGTCTATGAGATAGCATATTATTATTAGAAGCCTTTGGTTGACGTACTGAAGGATGTGAAATACCTATTAGGTCACTAACAAAGTTATCCTGCCTTACTGCAATCTGTCTGTTCATAGCTGTAACTAGTGGTCTGGGTAGATGACAATATGAGGGGTCTGTGAGGTCGCTGTGGCACAATCTTATGCTTTTCAACAGCTCTGGAAAAACGTAGATGTTCCTATAAAGAGTTGTCAGGGATGGACAGCCTAGCCAGTTTTTTACCCCTCTCCACGGCGGCGGATGCACACCGTTCAGACGTGGTCAAGTTGCCGCCTTATTCCCTGAGTTGCGTTTACACTGTAGTACGCTAGACAGTAGCCTTGACGAAACTTAGCTGCATTCAAACTCCCCATGACTTTACATTGCCATTTATCTAACTAGGTCGTATTTCTTGCAATCTTGGGAATCCACATTTCCCTTAGCGATTCGTTGAGAGCTTGGTTCCGGAAGATATCGGGTGGTGACAGAAGACAGCTGATTCTTGGGCAAAAAAAGGGATCGATCAGCACCAAAAGTCCGATTGAAGGGTTCTTGATGTGACTGTCGTTGCTTCGCATGACGCCACTCATAGGTAAACGTCGCTTGCGTGTGTGGACACGACCCTTGATGTCTCCTAGGTTGGGGGCGGTGGGGATGGAGGCCGTCGCAAGAAAGTCAAAAGCTCAGCACGAATGGACTGTTTCTCCGACCACAACCAAAACCTCGATGATGGTATAAACATTTTGCCAAGCCGTGACGTGCGCGTTGCTCCCCAAGTGCTATTCGACTTGCAAACTAGTCGAGTTGTACTTGCATTCAATGTGTCAACGCCTAGCGTTGTGTTACACACCGCGTTTGTCACATGAATATATCACGACATATTCCCTAATTGACCAGCTTTATGTAGTGTACTAACCACTGGGCACAAAGCAATCCTCTAGTCTTAGCACTTGGTCTGTATCATTAACTGTTCTCAAATACGTGCGTACGATATGTCTTGGACTGTTGCTTCTTGGGGTGTGCCAGGCTTGTGTTTTTCAGCTTTAATCTGTCTACAAGGTAGATATTAAATTAAGCCGGCTATATGATAATCCAACTTAGATAAGCTCATCCTAATCCCACAATCATCTGTTTAAGGGACTCTTCATCTGCTAGTTACCATTTGTTCATTTATCGCACTTCTTATTGTTCCCCATGTAGATACGCATACTCCTTCAGGGATCTAACCGGAAGAAGTGCAGCTCGGGGCTGAAGTCCGGCTTGGTATTGGTGTCGCAGCGGCAAAGTAGGGCAGGAGCGTTCGTTTGGCTCTTCGTGTACTGGTACATGGATTGGGAATAGGCTCGTAGGGTTGCTGGTCGTTGTGTGGAGTGGGAAATAGATGATGACGAAGTATTGGAAGCCATGGCTGAGAAGATGGTGTCGATAAAGTTGCTTGGTTGGGGGGTAGCTAAGGCTTATATTTAACAAATGAGCAATGGCGTGTCCTACATCCGTCTCGACTATCTTGCACAGGTACAGTAACGGCCGCAAAAAGTGTCCGCCAGTTGCAGGTTAAATTTGAAACCCCGCACGGACCATGTCTAAAGTAAGGACCGATTCTGCTCCATGATACGTCCTTCTTCTTAGCACGAACGAAAGGTAGTCCGTGCGGAAAATTACATTTAATATTCAACTGGCGGACATTTTTCGCGGCCGTTACTGTACCGAAAGCCATGACTCTATCCCCGGCCGTGACCTGGCGGGTTGAGCGCCCAATCGTTGGTTTGAAAAGCAGTAGTGGGCGGCAGGAAACCCTGATTAATCCTGGGCTAGGTGGATCATTTCTTTATTTGTTAAGCGGCAAAAAGCCAATGCTTAGCTCAGCTAAGTGATGCGCTTCCACGGCCAAAAGTTGCTATACCCATGCCCACTTTCTCTTTGCAGATATTTTCCTCTCGTCATCTCCGTTCATAGTTTAATTCTCTGCAATCCCGCCATTTACAAACTCGCTATATTCAACCCGACACAAGTCTTGTCAATGCAAACGCACTGCCCCAGCGACATGGATGACCCATCCTGCGCATGGCCAGCCTGGAAGTTCGACATGAAGAGAGAAGACTTATTCACCAAGCTTCACGTCCAGTATAACACCTATCCGTCCCCCATTCAAGACCCCGATGCCTTCCATCACGATATCTTCGAAATCTCCCACAAGGCAGACTCCGCTGCCGAATTTCATCATTTGGCCCGCGATCGCAAGCAACAACGCCTCCGCGAATTGAATGACGCTCTTGAATCTGCCAGTTTCGAGATCATTGCAAACCCGCGTCTTATCAGTACGCCGCAGTGGCAACATGCTGTCCAACTCTTCCGTACAAAGTCCTTGGACTCCCTTGTTCGCTACTTCGCGTCTTACCTCCCTACCGACCACCTTTGGCATCCGTTGTGTCACGCTTCTGCTCCTATCACCAGCAACAATGAGCTTACGCCCTACATACTAGATGAAGAGTGTAAGCGCATTAGAACGTACGACTCCGGTGGCTCAAGGTGCAGGCCCTCTCCGTTATCCTCGATACCCCTGCCCGACTTGTCCGACGCTCCAGCGAGATACCGGCATGTTGAGCGGAATGGACCCGCGAATGCTGTCGCTCCGGCGGTAACATTTTCCTTTTCAGAGCCTAGTCTTAGGCGCTTTCCATCTCAAGAATCTAGGTCACCTATCGGTCGCGGCGAAGAGATGATGCAACCTGGCAACAACATGTCGATAATGCCCGGTTCCGGTGCTTTGGAAACGGAGGAGGGTGGGAATGAAGCTATATCGAATAAGGGAGTCAAGGATGCACACCACTCAATTCAATCAACTGAATAGCTCAGTGGCGTTGAGTTGACCTGGTCAACCATTCTCTCCAGTGGCGTTGATCAATTAGGCGTCGAATTGAGTTGAATGGACACTGGTTGAAGTCGTTGATCTCCAAGCTGAGCTATTTCACCCCTGCTCTTCCATCCCCTTATCTTCACATCCCACCCCTACCCACGATGTTTCTTCCGCCCCATCGCCACTACTCTTCTCGGTAGGAAGTAGTAACACGTCCAGGTCGTCAATCACCCCAGCCCGTAACCATGACCGCAGCACTTGACACATCCCTATGATGTCCGCATCAAGCCGACTTCGTAGAGGCGTCACCATCCGCCCTGCCGCCGCAAACAACCTCTCACACTCCGCTGACATCGGCTGAATCGTAAGGAAGTCCAGCGCCATTCGTGAAAGACGAGGATACCGCCGTTTGCGCTCATGCCAGTATGATATTGGATCTCTAACATCGTTATCCCCATCCTCCCACGACGACTGCCATAATTCGAGCTCGTCAATGTCTTCATCGATGCCGTCAGGCAAAGACGCTTCCTCTTTCACCAAACTGCATCCGGGGACCGGTCGAGTGCGCTCACAGTACGCTTGAAATGGGTTGTAGTACTTCCGCTGCCGCTTCGCAACTGGTTCGTCGCCCACGGGACTTCGGACCACCTGCAGGTGACGATAGTCCGTCTCCCACACTTCTCGAACCATCTGCTTCGCCTTCGTCACCCATTTCGTGTTATCCTTCCACTCATTCTCGAAATATCCCCATCGGAAAGCCGGGTGCAACGCTAAAGCCGTGTAATAGATCGGTGTCTCATCCAGCCTGCTGTAGTACTTGTTGAGCTTTTCCCAACCCAAATCAATATTGATTCTGAAGTGCTCCGGGTCGGGCATCTCAGACGCTAGCTGCTTATAGTCCTCGAGGACTTCCAACAAGAACTCGAAACCCTGGATAACCTCCCATACATTCCCGTACGAGCCAACCCACCCTCCTTTCCGCTTGCGCTGCTGACCGTCGCCTTCCAGAGTCTTGACAGCATCCTCGTAGAATCCAAGAAGCTTAGCCAGGTGTTCGAGGACGTCCCAGTCATTGGCCGTAAGCTGGTTTTCCTCCAAGCAAATCCGGGGCTCCTTGGCAGACTTTCTGAGATTCCCTGTCCTCCTCGATCTGTTGTCCTGCTCCCACTGTTGACGATGTTTCAAGACGAGTTGTTCGATGAATGGTCGAAGAATGATGGCGCGTCTGATCATGTATAGTTGGGAAAGCCACCGGGTATCGTTGTCAATGATCAAATCGAGCGGCTTCCTCGCTCTAGTCCTGGGATCCGAGGACAGATCGAATTCGGAACGTTGTATACTCCGCAGCAAATAAGTAAGCTGGTCCGACCTTCGGACGTCAACCACGAGGTTGTGCAGCTTTCCGACAGGTCCTTTGCGCCGCCAAAGTGTGTGCTCTGCCTCAGACAGAGCTGCTGCCCCTGACAACTGCTCTTCGAAAGCCTCAACGTTGTGGCCAAACAGCAGGGCTTTAGCGGACAGGTTTAGAGTATGGCCAAAGCAGCGGCCACGCCTCGTCGACCCGACAAACCCAAGCTCGCCACCGATTACATCCATAGCTCTGTCATTGCTTTCTGCGTTGTCCAGTGTGAAGTATCCAATCCTATCCTGGATTCCATAGGCATCAAGGACGTCCAGTATTTCGGCCGCAATATTGTGTCCAAAATGGCGTGTACGTAATTCAGGGACGCCAAGCACCAGCTTTCGCGGCTGGCTGTTTTCGTCCCGAAAGAAACATGCGATCCCGTACATGCTGTGCCTGTTTCCTGACTTCCATCCGTCAAAGGAGACGTGAATCAAGCCGCATGACTGCTTCAGCACTGCTATAACCTTATCCTTATGCGCTTCGTAGGCTGAGAGAACTTTGCGACGGATAGTTGTCCTAGTGATGTTGGCATCGGTGATCTTGACAAGTGGGTTGAGGTATTCGAATATCTGGCGTAGTCTTCCTTGCTCACAGACGCTAAATGAGTGGTTCTCTTCGATGATCCATTCGAGTAGAAGACGCTGGAAATGCTTGCGGTCGAAGCCCTTGACCAGGCTGTTCGCAATGTCTTGTTCGCGCGGGAGTCTCGTATCGAGCTTCATCACTTCGGCGATGGACCTCTGTTCTTTGGTCTTCAACTTCTCTGCTTTCTTCTCGGCGGCTGATTTCGTCTTCTTCGGGGGAGCGCATATTCCATGACCCTTGAATAAATGGGTATTCGCATTCTGAATTCCCTTCTCCGCGAAGCTTCTGGGTTTGGGATTCTTGTTCTGGATGCAACGCTTGCAGACCCACCGCCGACTGCCAGAGGAATTCTCAACGTCGTACCCAAAACCCCATACCCACGATGGCGTATCTCGGACGCGTTGTGACCACACGCAATCTGGGAAGCAACGCCAGAGGTACTGATGCTCTCTTTCTTCATGTGGTGTTTCTGCTTGCAGGCTGGGAGCTGGCGTTGCCAAAGAGGCCACTGCAGGTGTTGCGGACGAGAGCGTCTCAACGTCGTTCATGGAGGGCGCCGTAGACTCCATTCCTTCTGGTTCAGAGCGCCCAACTGGACACGGTCGCGGAAGAACGCGATCATGGAGCGTGTCGGTATTCATCCAATAGGGAACACTAAGGTTAAACTATATTAAGGTTAGTGCCATGGGAAAGGTGGATCACAGGGCCAAGCACACTTCAGTCACTAAACCTACGCACGATGCCAAAAATCCTCCAGGACGTACTACCCTAAATCCACCACCTTCAATCCATTCAATCAACGATAGCTCAAAATGGATTGAGGTTTATGTAATCCAAATTCAATGTTGATTGACGTTGAGTTGACGTTGATCATCAATCCATTCAATATATTGAAATACGTTGAGTTGAGCACACCCTTGAAGGGAGTACACCCAGAAAAGAGTTTACTTGCCAAACAGCTCACCAAACAGGTCGAGTTTGCAAGCAGCCACTCGGAAAGTGGTCGTCACGTTCATTGTCAAGGCATAGTCCAAACCATGGCCTTGTCGTCTTCGGCCACGGCCACACCTGCTTCAGGACCGTCGCGAACCACGATTACTTCAGCCAACTCAATTCGGTCGACCAACTAAGCTCACACGGGCGACAAGCGAAAACATACTTGAGAGTTATTAACTTAGTACTCATACGAAAGCCAATTGTGCGTTCGCTAAGTTGGGGATGACAAGGAGGGAAAAGATTGAATAGGTATCGTACTGTATGATAATCTCGTGAGAGATTTGTAGTTACTAGCGGATGGTGACTGTCTCACAGGGTTCAAAGCCACTCCACTCCACTACACATCCGAGGATATGGAATTGATGTGGATGATGACTAAGATCACGGTGGTATGGATGGACATGATATCCATTATGGATGTGAATCCACAATGTGGAAAGGATTTCCACATAACGAGCAAGGGAGTAAATCCCTTGCACAACTCAACCTTAACATATCGCCATCATTCCCTCGAAGGTTCTATCAGTATGGATCCAACTGCCCGATCAATCCTGCACGTAGCCAACTGCGTAAAGTCTGGATAGGAGCTAATAGGCTGGGCTCTGGTTTAAACTTCAGCACAGGGGCCTATACTAAGGGCCCATGGTATATTAGGAAGCATATTCTTTACTATTCACTGCACGTGGTATTCCCATACACTGCCCGCCACCTCGAACCGTAACAGAATGCCGTTTGTCGTTGACACGCTGCGCCTTCGCCAATAAAGAAACCGACGAGGCGATTCTCAACGTGTGTTACGATCGCTATAGCCTTCATCCTTATGATTCATACACTGACTCCTGCTCTTTGACTGGCCAAAATTCACCACCTTAGGGTCCTTGCAAGCGCCCCCGATTTTTTTTTCGAATTGCGAGCAATTCTCCGTGACGAGGTCGTCTTCGACCCTGGTACAGTTATCTGGGCAACTGCTGAACCGCGTGGTTGTCCTAAAGATGCGAGCACATTTTGAGACGCGTCCGCCGGCAAAACGCTTATTGCGTCTTGAGAATTTAAGCGTTGTTAATATTCAGATCTAAAGTTCGCGTCTTCTTTGGTGCACTGCGTTGAGCAGTGGATGAACAGCAGCTCTGTTCCTTGGTGGCCGCGCGATTTACTACAGCTAGAGCGGGATTGGCCTGCTGACTCAAGGCACAACTGCTCAACTCACGTCTCTCTTATTAGTGTCTCCGTCTTTGGCGGCAAGTTAACTATCCGTGTGCTGCCCGCGTTATCCCGCCAACTCAAGGACGCTACGCGCCAACACCGGAAAATGTCCACGATTCAGACAGTCTACTCCGCGGAGATCTCGACAACGAAATGGCATGATTCCAGGTGAAATGGCTGAAACCAGTGACAAGCCGTCATCTGCCATCAATTGTCACGAATGTGCAGAAGGGCCAGTTACTAAGTAGGTGGCCAGGTTGTGAGTGTGTGTGACCAAAGTTTGAATTAGCCCACTAGAGCTCGGATTCAGGCTAGGCCAAAGCTAAGAGGATCAAATGTTCACTACAAATGGCGGGGCAGCGACGATGTCGCTAATCATGCATTTCATACCCTTGTTCTCGCAGCTATTAATTACCATGCTGGCGGGTTCCGCCACAAATAGGCGCTATGGGTGGCGTCCCTTAGTCAATCTTTTAGGCCGGATACACGAGGAGTCCGACTGTACGTGCGGAAGGAAACGGGAACTAAATGCCAAGATGGCTGGGGTAAATGGCCCGGCTTTGACACTTTAATGATGAGGCTTGCTGGTGGAGGAAGCGTTGTTACTAGACAATATAAAGGAGAGACAAATCTCATACGTCCTTTGGGAGTACCATCGTCAAATGCGTCCTTCTAGAAGACCTCCCGTCTACATTGCAGATCTCCAGGGGCTTGATCTAGAAGAAGCAAGGTAACGATATCAAGATATGCAAGGAATGCCCAAAGAAAGACCGCAGCCCGGCTCACTCCAAGCCTTCACGCGCGAAGTTCCTCTCCTTTCTCAACCATCACTTCAATATTAGCATGCTTACTTTCCATATCGTACCGCGAACTTTCTTCTAGAGACGCACTAGCAAATATTCAGAGCCAGGATTCAGTGTCACCCTTGCCTCCGGATAGAGAGGCCGAGATACCCCCCCTGCAGCTCGACAACATGCCAAGTCCATGCGCTTCAAGGATCTCACCAGCCGTTTCCCTTGTTCGTCTTAAGGTCTTCAGTCGAAATCGACATCTAGTTCTTCCCAAGTGGCTTCTCTCCCTCTGCACCTTGGCATTGCCTGCCTGTCCGGGGAGCGAATCAGAGTTGACTGACTAGCTCGCCAGTGGCTTCTGAGCCCGCAGCCCACTCCATCTCTCATCTTTCGAAACCGGATACACAACAGCAGCCTCTCTGGCACAGTGGCACTTAACCCTAAACCCAAATGCAGCGACGCTTCCCGGCTTCGGCCAACCAAAGCTTGAGGGAAAGGTTTGGACCCCTACTAGTCAGGGCCCTGCGTGCGGTGGACCCCCCTGAGCTAGAGGCGTGCAGCTGCAACGGCCACAGGAGCGCAGCCGAGTGCGTGGCTTGTAACAATCGACCTTCTACCTTTATCTAGGCTCGAAAAACCGCTTTGCTCTTTGCTTCTTCCTCTCTTCTAACAGATGCCATCCTTTCGTCGCCCGTCACGTTTTTGGGCAACCCTTCATTATTATTAATTCATTCCATTACCAAGCAAGAAGTATCTCGTTACAACCTCCGATAGCGATTTGGATGAAGGCTCGCGGCTTCGGTTCCGGGGTTGACGGCCACTCCCAAATATCCCTGACCATCGTCATCGTCTTCCTTGCAATCTCCTTTTACAATATCATAAGCTCAACTGCATCATCTGGGGGACATTCAAACGTTATGCCGGGCTGTACTTTTGGACCTTCCTTATCACCACTTGGGGCATTCCCTTGTACTGTGCGGGCTTCCTCATCAAGTACTTCGGGTCCCCGTCGCTGGGTTACTTTTCTTGCACGTTGATTATGATCGGCTGGGTGTGCATGGTCACCGGTCAGTCAATGGTGCTTTGGTCCCGGCTGCATTTGGTTCTGCGGAACCGAAAACGTCTCAGGCTGATCTTATGGATGATTGTCACCGACGGAATTATCTGCCATGGCGCTATCATCCCTATGGTCTATGGTTCTTTCTCCAGTAGCCCTGAGATGTGGCAGAGGCCCTATTCTATTATGGAAAAGATCCAGGTCACTATCTTCTTTCTCCAAGAAATCATCTTATCCAGTTTCTACATTATCGAAACGGTCAAGCTTATGAGGCTCGAACGGTCTATGGGGAACACCAGGTCAAGTCGCCGTTTGATGAAGCACCTTGTCCTTGTTAACATTCTCATCATCATCCTCGATATTACCATCCTAGGTCTTGAGTATGCGAACCAATACGAGTATCAGATATCGTACAAGTCCTTTTTCTACAGCACAAAGCTGAAGCTGGAGTTCACCATTCTAAATCGCCTCGTCGAAGTGACGACCGGAAGCAAGAATGCCAGCTCTGGCCCACGAAGTCGAAGCCGTAACACAGTTAATAGCACTAGTATCCCCCTGGAAACTTTCACCGACGAAGCAGGTGGCAAGCCTACTAGCGTCTCATATCAAGCATATGCCATGGCAGGTAGCGAAGGCTCTAGTAATGGAGCACAGATATCGCCGACTCGGAATGACAATAGGGTCATGATGACGACTGAGATTATCCTCCACCAGGAGGAAAGACAGCATGATGAGACGGGGAGCAGAAAGTCATCGGCCGACTCAACGACTGGAGCGGCGAAGGCATATAACGGGGAGTCGAAGACATCTTCCGAGGTCCATCTGGCAACTCGCGGTTTCTAATAGGACAGAATGCGGTCTCTTTTTACTTGGGAATACCCTCCAATTCTATCGTCTAGGTAGCATGTTATTATTAGAAGCCTTTGGTTGGCATACTGAAGGATATGAAATACCTATTAGGTCACTAATAAAGTTGTCCTGTCTTCCTCCAAGCTGTCTGTTCATAGTTGTAACTAGGGGTCTGTGTAGATAATGTGAGGGGTCTGTGAGGTCGTTGGGGCACAATCTCATGCTTTTCAACAGGTCTGGAAAATCATTAGATGAGCAACCTAGCCTGTTTTTTTACCCCTCTCCCATGTCAGTGGATGCACACCGTTCAGACCTGTAGACCTGTCAAGTAGCCGTCTTATTCCCGGGATAGCGCTTACATTCTGGTACGCTAGGCAGAAACCATAGCGAACTTTGGGGCATTGAAACTTTGCATTGCGGTTTAGGTCGTGGTCTTGCAATCTTGGGAATCCACATTTCCCTTAGCGATCCGTTGAGAGCCTTGGTTCCGGAGGATATCGGGTGGTGAGGGAAGGCAGCTGATTCTTGGGCAAAAAAGGGATCGATCAGCACCAAAAGTCCGATTGAAGGGTTCTTGATCTGACTGTCGTTGCTTCGCATGACGCCACTCATAGGTCAGTGTGTGTGGACACGACCCTTGATGTCTCCTAGGTAAAGGGGGCGTGGGGATGGAGGCCTTCTCAGAAGCTCAGCACGAATGGATTGTTTCTCGATCACAACCAAAACCTCGATAATGGTGTAAACATCAAGCGCGACGTGCGCGTTGCTCCCAAGTGTTGCTATTCGACTTGCAAACTAGTCGAGCTGCGCTGCATTCAATGTGTCATCGCATAGCGTTGTTTTAAAAGCCACGTTTTTTCTCATGAATATAGTGTACCAATAGTATGGGCTTGAAGAGATTAGGACACAATTTGGGCAGTATATGTGTATATTAGTAATTAGTGCCCTTTCGGTTCAAGTCGCCGGGCGTAATAAATTGTATTGTATTATTATACTGTACCACATGTCCCCTAATTAACCGGCTTCATATAGTGTGTTAACCACTAAGCACAAAGCAATCATCTAGTCTTGGCACTTAGTCTATACAATTAACCTATCTCAAGTACGTGCGCACTGTATAACTATGATGAAGTCGAAAGACTTCCTTCTACTGCGCACTAACTCAGCCTATCCAATTTCAGCCGATGGCCAGCAAGCTTACTCTCTACGGCAACGTCGGCTAAGACCACCTAAGCTATTAAGACACATTAACGAGCCTCCAGTAACGAAGCTGAAAACTCCCAGCCTCTCAAAGGAGAAGTTTTCTCAAAATACCAATCTTCTGCCAGCCTCCTCAGCCTCCTCCCTCACTACAAAAGCTTACAAACCAACTAACAGGAAATGTCTACAAATAACTACAACTCGAGGCCTCGCCCTCTTCAGAAACCATAATCCTTCACGAAGAGCATTTTCCAACCTCACTGCTGATCTGGACGAATGCTCTGGGGAAGGAGCCTTTGACCCCTCTTGTGCTGAGACGGTTCTCTGACCGGCAGCCCGGAGCTCCGACTGGCCGGTTTCATCTTGACACCTCTTGTCAAGACATGGATGTCCAACCTTCATCCTCACGTCTACCAACTCCAACAACAGAAGGGCTATCAGATCCCAGTCCCTCGGAAGACGAACTCGACAGCAATGACGCAGCAAGGTCTCTTACTTGTGACATTGCCGAACTAAAGACGGAAACCTCTCCTCGAATCGAATCTATACCCTACCAAAGACCCGCAATCAAGGAATCCGTGCTTCGCCATGCCAACTACCAAGGACTCGCTCGCTCCCCTCAACGGTCTAGGCAACATCCCAAAACTGGAAGAAACCAGCCAGTGGATAGCCTGGAAGAGGGAAATGATGGACCTTTTGGACATGTGCGGATTCGGAGACCTTCTGACCAGGAATGCACAACCTCCGGCCCAAGGAAACGATCTCGAAACTCGAATCGAAGCCTGGAGGAATCGTCAGGACCGATCCTGCGGCGCCATTCGAAATCGACTTGGATACAACGCTCGAGACTTCGTTCGAGGAATCCCTACAGCCCTCGAAATGATTAACCTGCTTGAATCCCGTTACCGACCTGCTGGAAGTGCGATTTTTCAAGAGCTAGATCGAAAATACCAGCAACTTAACCTAGACTCTTGTGACTCGGTTATGCAGTTTGCAGAAAAACTCCGGCAAGCAAGAGCCGAGCTTCTTGAGATGGATCGAACCTGCCAGATCGGCGAACCCCAATTCCTTAATAAGTTCCTGTGTGGACTTGGCCCAAGCTATGAAGTATTCCTTACTGCCTTTACCCAAAACCACAGCATCCTTCCTGTTCGAGATCCAGCCAATCCAGACATTATCACAAAACCCGCTGTCACCTTTGAAACTGCCATCTTCGCTGCGGAACAAGAAGAACAACGACAGAAGGGAGTTACCGTCAGACTTGCCCAAGTCACCGCCATGATGGCTCAGGAGTCCTCAGGATGCGGGCACTGTGGAAGGAAGGGACACGACAAACCAAGTTGCTGGAAACTTCATCCAGAGCTTAGGGGGGGACATGGGAAAAAGTTCCTTGAGAGGCGACAAAGAAAGGTGCAGAGACGGGAGAAAGAAGGAGAAAAGGAGGCCAACAAGGACTCCGAACTAAATTCTACCGCTCTAGCATACCTTCAGCCTCAACAAGCACGGCTGGCTCTCTGGCAGAACGACTTCCAAAGTCACCTTGGACTTATAGGAATGACTCTTGGACTCTCAGGATCACAGATCTCATCTCAAGCTCGCGCCCTCGAACGGATCCATGTCCTGGACAGCGGTGCCTCCTCGCACATCTTCTGTCGATCAAAGAGCTTTGCAACCCTTGACAAATATCAGGGACTCCCGATCAATGGCATTGTAGATACAATAGTCATGCCGGAAGGAAGAGGCACCTACTCTCTTCGCGTGCAAGGACCAAATGGACCCCAAGATGTCACGCTCGACAATGCTCTATATGTTCCAGGAGGGCATTCCAACCTGCTCTCTGTCTCTGCGCTGGAAAAGAAAGGAGCAGAAGTCCTCATTCGGAATGGAAAAGCAACCGTCACCAATAAGGGAAAAACCGTCCTCACTGCAACAAGGATCTGTGGATTCTACGTGGTTGACGAGGCGGAAGAAGATCACTTCCAAGCAGCTCTGGCCTCTTTTTCAGTGGGAGATTCTCGACTACAACTTTGGCACGAACGACTTGCACATTTGGGCGAACGAAATATCAAGAAATTGATCAAGATGTCCACAGGCATCCGACCAGACGAACCACCCTCGGACCCATGTGAAGCCTGTGTGAAAGGCAAACTTAAAGAATGCCCCCATATTCGGCCTATCAAGAAAGGAACTATCCCCTGGAGTGTATTCACGCTGACATTGCGGGGCCTTTTCAAGAAGTGGGAGCTGATGGAAGTCGCTACTGGGACTGTTTTATTGATGACTTCACTCAAATGTCTTGGGTATATCCAATCAAGGAGAAATCTGAGTTTGAAGAATGCTTTCAGCACTTGATCAAACAGCATGAAAGGCCAGAAAGGCGTTGTCATTTTCTACATCTTGATCGAGGAGGAGAGAATCGGAGTCAAGTCCTAGTCTCACTCTGCCATGACAAAGGGATCAAACTCTCGTATACAGCAACAGAACAACATCAACAAAACGGCCTTGCTGAGGTTCTCAACCGAATTATGCTCGAGAAGCTCACGCCAACGCTGCTCAACTCGGAGCTTCATCCACAATGGTGGCCGTATTCTTGAAAGCTGTAAACTACATTCGAAATCTGTGTCCCACAGCAAGCATGTCGACTACTCCATACCAAGCCTGGTTTGGAGACATCCCTGACCTTGGTCACTTGCGAATCCTTGGTTCCCGAGGATGGGCTCTGCTCCCATCTTCAAAACGAAAGAAGATGCAGTCAAAAGGAATCCCCTGCAAACTCCTCGGTTACCAAGGTAGCACGAATTACATTTTGCTCGATGGAAAAGACAGAGTGTTCGTCTCAAACAACGTTATCTTCTCTGAGGATGTCAAACATAAGAAAAGGCCGACCGTGGACAATCCTACGCGTGTAGAGAACGATCAAAGACCCCTTCAGCGGCGACGACTAGACTCAAATAACCCGGATCCCGAGTGGCCAGCTGCCCTAGGTCCTGCTCCTCTGCCGACCGCAATCCAAGAGACAAATGAGACGAGAGATAGCACCCGCGGCGAAGAAACACCATACGAGTCACCAGAGGGAGGCCCAGAACGAGATTTTGATCAGGAATCAGTAAGGTCGACCATTCATGTTGTCGAAGATGGACACGAAGATGAACATCAAGCTCCAAATGAAGCTACTGAACGACATATTGAACTACGTCTGCCAGAACAATCGACAAGAGGGCAACTG
>JAGPYM010000135.1:0-19396 GCA_020736575.1 Thelonectria olida
GAACCGAATCGAAGATCGCGGCGGAAAGCACGATGCAGGCTCTCAACGATATCAAGACGGAACTCAAACAGGCAGCGAACACGGGCCAGCAGGCATTAGAAGGAATACGCGAGGGCCACAAAACACAGAACGAGACGAAGGCGGCAGCCAGAGAATCGATCGATATCGGCAGAACAGTCATGACAATGGTGAGAGAGATCAAGAACGCAGACCAGCACAACCGCCCGAGCTTGCCACGGACCTACGCATCTGTAGCAGCTGGTAATGGCTAGCTACTAGCATGCACAATCCACTGAACCAAAACAAGGCACCACATGCGCAAGTGCTCCGAGAGATCACCGTGAACATTCGGAACCCACTCACCATAGCCAGCCTACGGGCGATGAACCCCGTAGCCTGAAAGCACACGTAGACCGTGCTATAGAACAAGCGGAAACGAGCATATAGAGAACATCAAGACGGTGTCAACTAACCAACTCAAAAGCGGTGACCTTAGCATCAAGACGGCTACGACCTCTGACATGGAGGTACTCCGACAGTTCGCTGAGGACTGGGAGCACCGGCTCGGCAATGGAGCAACAGTGCGCATTCCAACATACGGAGTTCTTGTTCACGGCATCCGTACCAGCTCGATAGATGTGAGCCAACTTGAGGACACCAGAGACAGCATTCTCCAGGAAAACAGACCGTTCATCCCGAGCGCCGAGATAAAATACATAGGCTGGCTCACGAGGAAATCTGCGGAAAAGGCTGCTTCCTCGATTATCATTGAGTTTACAAGACCCCAAGACGCCAACAAGATCATCGACGAGGGCCTGATCTGGCAAGGGGAGGTCTTTCAGTGCGAGCTGTACAACAGGTCGTGCCGACTGAGGCAATGCTTCGGCTGTCAAGGATATGGCACATAGAACCCAGTGCAAGGCAACGACGAGATGCGGCTACTGCGCTCAAGAACACGCGTCCCGTGAATGCCCTGTCAAATCCGACAGGAGCGTACTCAGAAAGTGCGCCAACTGTAAAGGTCAACACGAGGCCTGGAGCAACCAGTGTGCAATCAGGAAGGAGGAGATGGCCAAGGTCAAGGCCGCATACGCCGCACGTCCAGGTACCACCTAGAGCCACAGAGCAGCATGGCAGTCAGCCAGGCGAACCCAACTGTGAGAGCCCAGGAGGAGCCGATCGGACGAATCATCCGGGAGGGAGCGCCATCTCTCGCACCTGGCCGCAGTCAGCAGAATCGGCAAGGAAGAAGCAGGTCACCGACGAAGAGAGGGCAAAAGAGAGCCAACCCTGGAAGCAACGCAGTCGCCCCGAACGAGGTTGAGAACGAAATCACAGTCAACACGGGCAGTCAACGGCCCAAAGAATCATAACGCCATCTAGAAGGGCACTGGAAGCCCTCGATGCAAACTCGGCACGACTACACGGCACCTACCAAGCGGAGAACATGGACGTTGACAACCGTGAATGAGACACACGGAATCACTCTCAATATTACAGTATAACGTCAGAAAATCGAGAGACATCGTTATGGCTACCCTCCTACGGGACCCAAGGGTAATGAAATTCGACATCTTAGCCATCCAGGAACCATGGGCGAATTCCTTCATGCACACCACACACCATCCGGCAAAAGACCAGTTCCATCTATGCTACCCCCAAAATGAAGGCGGAAGCCCAGCAAGGGTGTGTCTGTATATCAACAAACGCCTTGATCATTCAAAGTGGCAATTCGAGTCGCACGGTCGGGACCTTTGCACAGTAACGATAACCTTAGGACAAGGAGACGAGATGAGAGAGGTCAAGGTGCACAACATTTACAACCCCGACCAAACGGCGGAAAATAGGCGAAGCGTACTACCTCAACTGCGAAGGGTGCTCGACTCGGCTCGACAAACAGAGCAGATGCTAATCGGAGACTTCAATCTACATCATGAGTTGTGGGGGGCTCCCATGTCCCTAGAACAGAGGCGGAGGCAGAAGATCTCGTCGAGATTATGGAAGACTATAACCTCACAAACACTCTGGCACCAGGCACTATCACGTACGAAGAAGGCAAAAGGCAGACAACAATCGATCTCTGCCTGGTCACCCTCGGCCTGGTCGATCGGGTCATCAGATGCGAAGTAGACCGTAGTCTCGACCACGACTCAGACCACTTGCCGATCGTCACTTCCCTCGACATGTCAGCCAAGCAACTCAGCAGAGAACCCACCAGAAACTGGAAATCGATAGATGAGAAGAGATTCAGGTCTGCGGTCCTGGGCAAGCTGCCGCCGCAGCGAAGACCGAGAACCCGAAGCGCGCTTGATCGGTACGTGGGGGAAATAGTTGCAGCGCTGAAGAGTGCGATAGAGACAGCAGTGCCCCAAAGGACATGGTCACCTAAATCCAGACGCGGCTGGGATGAGGAGTGCACGCGAGTGCTGGCAGAGACCAAGCGCCTCAGGCGACTCCACAATCTCTACCACACGGAAGAAACATGGGAGGCATACCGAGCGGCTAGAAATCACAAAGGCAGGGTAATCAAGAAGGCACTGCGAAGAGCGCATCGAGATAATGTTGAGAGAGCTTCAGAGTCACCAGAGGCTCTCTGGAGAATGGCAAAATGGGCTAGAAACAGAACCACTCAGGCACCAGAGGTAACACCTACACTACAGCACCCAGACACCTCTCAAATGGTCTCAGACCCAGCGGAAAAGGCAGAGATCTTCAGGAAGGCATTCTTTCCCTCCCCACCGGAAGCAGAGATTGGCGACATCGAAGACGCGACTTACCCGGACCGGATAACGATGCCGCCCATTACAGAACAAGAAGTGGAGAGAGCCATGCAAGAAGCCTCGCCGCTCAAGGCTCCCGGCCCTGATAGCATCCCGAACAAGCATTGCAACTAGCAGCGACATGGATTAAGCCTCACCTGTCGGCGATTTTCAACCAGAGCCTCAATCTCGGTTACTGTCCACAACACTTCAGGGAATCGACAACAGTTGTACTGAGGAAGCAGGGAAAGGACAACTACACCATTCCTGGGTCTTACCGGCCGATAGGGTTGTTGAACACCATAGGCAAGATCATGGATGCCATAATAGCAAACCGACTGAGCTATGTGGCGGAGACACATAACCTGCTCCCCTCAACCCACATGGGAGGTAGGAAGATGAGATCCGCCGAGCACGCCGTGCATCACATCATCGATAAGATCTATGAGGCGTGGAACATAGGCCGAGGCCAGGTAGCCAGCTTGCTATTACTCGACGTCTCCGGCGCCTTCGACAACGTATCACACAAGCGGCTCCTGCACAACCTACGGAAGAGGAAAATTGATGAGAAGACTGTTCGGTGGATATCGAGTCTTCTTGAAGACCGACACACCAGGATCTCGATCGATGGATTCAGAACCGAGCGACACAGAATCTCGACCGGGACAGTACAAGGCTCGCCGCTCTCACCAATCCTCTACATTTTCTACAACGCAGATCTCATCGAGAGCTGCAATCAAGCAGAGGACACCACCTCTACTGGGTTCATTGACGACGTGGCGATCCTCACATGGGGAGATACGACGACGGAAACATGCAACAAACTTCAAGGAGCACTCCAAACAGCCGAGCAGTGGGCGAAAACCCATGCGTCAGTCTTCTCACCCAGCAAATTCCAACTCATACACTTCACCAGGGCACGCACGAGAATAGATATTCAACACCCACTGCAAACGGCATGGGGCGAGATCCCGGCAAAGCCGACCTGCAAATATCTAGGACTCATCATGGACTCTGCGCTGCAGTGGAAGCCCCACGTAGACGAAATACGGAGGAAGGCGACGAAAACAATCTCAGCCCTAAGTAGCCTGGGTAGCTCAACCTGGGGCCTTACCCTCCAAGACATGAGGAAGATCTACCGAGGGGTGGTGGTGCCACAGATCGTATATGCATGCTCTGCGTGGTCAAACTCAAACTGGAGAACGCGAAACATGCCGTACACAAACAAGACACTGGCACAACTGCAAAGTCTGCAGGCACGGGCAGCCAGGGCGATTTCTGGTGCCTTCAAAGCCACGTCAGCCCCCGCCCTGGACGTCGAAACACATCTTCTGCCCATCGAACATCAAATCTGGAAGCACAACGCGGACTGTCTGGGAAGAATCGGCTTTGGGGGACAAGAATCCCAGCACAGTGCAGATGGTCTGAGAGGAGGAAAGACAAAAATGAGCCCACGCAGAGCAATACAGAAAGCCATACAGGACGAACAAGGGTTCGAGATGGAGAAAATGGAAGTAGTCACCCCACACGTCGTCCCACCATGGTGGAGAGGCCCAAAAACGTTCATCGAAGAGAGCGTCGAGAAAGCACAAGCGAGACACCAGTACGGCATCGGCAATGAGCCAAACGCTATACACATATACACGGATGGAAGTGGCATCAACGGACACGTGGGCGCTGCGGCAGTGTGCACGACGACCAGTCAAAGCAGGAGCGCCTACATGGGCGACGACACCGTATCGACAGTGTACGCCGGCGAACTCCAAGGGATCTCCCTAGCTCTCCAGATCGCCCAGGAAGACGGAAGCCAAGGCAATATCAGAAAGAAAATCTTGATCTACACAGACAACCAAGCAGCTATCAGGTCGGCGGCGAGGCCCAGGGGCAAATCGGGGTCATACCTTCTCCAAGACATAACGAAGCGAATACAGGAACTACAAACACAAGGCTTGACCGTTGAGATCCGATGGATCCCAGCCCACAAGGGGATTTACGGCAACGAAGCGGCCGATGGAGCGGCCAAAGAAGCCACGGGATGGAGACAGAGAGGACCGCCAGGACTAAGGGCACAGCAACCCCCGGTACTGTATTCCTTGAAGTCCACATTAAAAATGTGGTCGCGCAGAGTTGTCAACGACAGATGGAAAACGCAGTGGCGACAGGAAACCAGGGGCCGGACAACCTTCAGGCACACACCGGAGCCAACGCCAAAAGTACTACAGCCACACAAGCACTTCAGCAAGAGGCAGAGCGCCATTTACATCCAACTCCGGACGGAAAAGATTGGGATGAACGACTTTCTCTTCAAACGAAGAGTGCCAGGGGTCACCGATCCGAGATGCAACTGCGGCGAAGGACGGCAGACAGTAACCCACATCCTACTTCAATGCAGGAAGCACACCGCACTTCGAAATCAGGAACTAGGCCAATTTCCAGGACGTCAAAATCTCCGGACACTGCTGAGCGAGCGCAAAGTAGCAGCAAAGGTCGTCAAGTTCATGGAACAAACCCAGATCCTTGGGCAATTCAGGATCAGTCCGTAACCAGACGAAGCCGAGCGCTGGGGGGAGACTGTAGGTAGAAGGACCCATACACGAGGCGTATACCTCGCCTTATAGGAGCCTAAAAGCATGTGTACATTAGTATTTAGAACCGCGATCTACAGTGGTTGGCAGCCCGTTGTTGTAGATAGAGGTTTAGGAGGAAAAGTGGGAAGTTTGGAGACAGCTGGTCAAACGCCAAACGGCGTTGGCGAAGTGGGGCGTAACGGATAAACATTCGGAGCGCTTCGGCCGTCGGCCAAACCCCGCTTACCGGGCATGGCTGCCGAGAAATGGCGACTAAAACCGAGTAGGAATAGAACCTGAACCTGAACCTCTCGCTGTCGTCACCGTTCGCCGGCCGATGCGTACCATTACTGCCCGCAACTCGTTTACAGTTTGTTTTATATACTTAAAGAGGCCTCCCCTTGCGCCCGTATAGCATCACAAGCGCCCCTTTCATCTCTAAGTCTTATATGCCGACTAATTACGCAACTGCCGAGCTGCAACCCTAGCGCGCTTGCAGTAAGGAAGCCACAATCCTAATCGGCGCCTTCATTCTCACCAGAACTAGCAGCACTTTAGTATTACTTCAGGTCTTTCGCATGCAATCTGCGAAAAGAGTCCCAGCTGACGTAAGATGTCCAGCAAGGACTGGGAAGAATGCCCTCAATTATACTAAAACTCTGCGATAGAGCCAGGGTAACCTGGCATGATTTCAATGTCTTGTCTTTAGCTTAGTTAAGTTGCTAACGCTGAACGAGATCGTTGTTACGTATTTGACACGGCTGCGGTCGAGTCAAGTGTGTGCCGCACGTCACCAAGCGGAACTGCATCTATACAGTACGCTGTGACGCAGTTCCCAGAAGACCCCCGATATTAAAGCCCCTTGATTTTCGGGCGCGCCATTTGCCATAGAGAAGGTATTCCCAAACGGAGGGAGGTGGAAAAGGCTGGAGCCGGAGCTCTACTCCTGATCACGAAGATCCTTAGTGACGCCCAGAAGGACCCGGAGGTGTTGGCGGACGGATAGCAATGTATGATAAGATTTACCTGTCTACATTGACCATAAGCATGATGACTGCGTTGATCTTCCCCACATGGCCACATGCCTCTCCTGCATATGCCAAACCAGCGCTGTTATGGGCATGAGAAGCTGCACAAAACTACTCGGCGACCCAACCACTAGATCAATAGCTTACGTCACCTTCAACGCAGACGGACAGTATTTACACATTTGGTATACATACAAGCCCTATTTCTGAACTAGAACTGCACAGATTGGAGTAGCCATGTCGCCCCATCTAATAAAGCTGATGTGACAATTGGTTCCAAAGGGTGCGCGGGAGGTGGGGTGGATAAAATGAAGCCACACACGAGGCTGACGCCTTTCTGCCGTTGTTCACCGTTCAACTTTGAGATTAACGTCACAGGCCCTGAGACGGAAACCGTCGTCGGCATGTTCATCAAGATCGAGGTATGCTCCGTCCCCCAATGCCGACTGTGGCATCTAACGTTATTTCTTTGCAGGATGGAGATATTCTGGACACTGGACTGCTATCAAAGGCTTCTCAAGCATAGGCATCCAGACGCTCGGCGCTAGGAAGCGCGGCGTAGTCCATCACGTTCGGTCGTAAGCGGACTCAGTCTTGTCGACTGGTCGCACGCAGTGCAAACGGAGGACATCGACAATTGAACTGCCGTGGAACTCGAAATGGAACCGCCTGTGACAGGAACTTGGCAAACTCACCGGAGGAGTAGCAAAGTGGAATAGAGTGTTGCGTCCGCGTGATGTAAACTGGTCCACCAGGCACAGAAGCATCAGTCGATAGCAATCAGCCATTCGTTGCACTGCGGGTGCGCCCGCGCGCGGGAAGGGGTGTAGCGTCCTATAAGGACCATGCGCGCAAACATCCACCAATCCTACAGCAAATGAGGCCTTCAGCCGTTTGCCGCGGGCACGGTGGTGAGGAGGGGGGGCATGTGGTTAGGATCGTGGATACGTAATTCGCACTGGACCACACAAGAGAGCTCACGACCAAGCCAAACAACCTCTGGGCAGGCAATTCTCTATGTACGACGCCCAGCCAGTGACGTGGGAGCAAGACGTAATTTACTGGGCCCTGCTCGGCATCCAAAAAAAGCCAATGCGATGTAAAAGTGCCGCACGCAAGCGCTCGTCGGTACCACTCCTAGTACAATTGGTGGCAAGGTACCTCCAGAATGGCGGGATGAGGGGCACGAGGGGCACGAGGGGCATTCGTCCTGCTAGCGCACGTACCCCGCCGTCGCATTGCAAACTTTGTCCGGCCGGATCGTGTCCTCTTCCTCTTCTTCTCCCCTGCAATCGCAACGACGACACCCACGACCGCCAATCTCGATTCAGCGCAACATGACAATCACTGTCATTCTCGGGTCCCAATGGGGTATGTCTCTCTCCCTGGCCCGGGACACGTCCCCTCCCCCGCGCCCAGCCGATATTGGTTCCAACTTCATGATACTGACCACGACTTCACAGGCGACGAAGGCGTGAGTCCTCGACAAGAACCCGACACAGCCGATTGCCGATTACACTTCGACCGCTAACGATACTGCTTACTCAGAAGGGAAAATTGGTTGATGGGCAGTGCCGGGACGCGCAACTCTGTGCCCGAGCCGCGGTATGTCACCTCGCAGGCAATATCCACAACACCAACGACTTCCTACATCCCCCAACACCACAAAACACCAAATATACGCCGGAATATCTGCTAATTAGCTAAAAAAAAAAGGGTGGAAGTAATGCAGGTCACCAAATTCAGTTCGTTTATATCTCTATCGTCGTTTTGATGCTATAATGTGTTGCTAATGGGCCTGCCAGTGTAAACGGCGTGTCGTATAGGTAGGAACCAGCATGGGTGGAAGCACTGGGGGTTTACTAACACGGAGGCAGCTTCCACCTCTTGCCCTCTGGGCTGATGAACCCAAAATGGTATGGACCTGGAAACCGGCGGTGGGAAGTCGCCAAATGACGACCCCTCCCCAGGATAACCATCGTTCAAGCTGGCAACGGCGAGGCTGACAAGCACCATAGCATGAACTTCATTGGCTCCGGAGTCGTTTTCCACGTGTTAGTCTTCAGATAACTCGGCATCTTGTTAATGTCTCGCCTGGCTCGCGCCGCTCGATCGAACATCCTAAGAAGGCTAACTCTGTCTTCTAGCCCAACCTTCTTCAGCGAGCTCCAAGAGCTCGCGGACAAGGGTCTAGAGGCGGTCCATGATCGAATCCTTGTTTCTGACAGGGTCAATGTCCTCTTGGACATGCACATGGCAGTGGATGGTCTCGAGGAGAGAGAGCTTGGAGGTTCGTCCTATCGTTCTCGACATTGTCGTGGAGAAACAGCAGCTAAAGCCTACCCCAGACAAGGCTATCGGAACAACACGACGCGGTACATTGCCCTCAGGACCCTATGTTGAAGTAACGAGTTGTAACGTCCGCCGTAGGCATTGGTCCCTGCTACCAGACAAGCAGAGCGGTAAGGGATAGCCATGGCAAGCGAGCGGACTGCGCTAACTTTCTTAGCGAACTGGCATCAAATTGACTGACGTCTTCAATCCCGAGCTCTTCGAGCAGAAGGTCAGGCGCCTGGCCAATGGCTATCAAAAGCGCTACGGAGACCTGTTCGAGTACGACATCGAAGCCGAGCTTGCTCGTTTTGTCGAGTATAGGGAGACGCTGAAGAAGTACGTCGTGGACGGCGTGTCCTTCATGAGATCTGCTCAGCAGGGTGATACGAAGATTGTGATCGAAGGCGCAAATGTAAGGTTTTTATCCTGATGTTAATCGGATAGTACTGACTTATTGGTGGAACGAGCGCCGTGCCCGTGGTCTCACGGCCCTCTTTCCCAGTCCCGCAAGGACTGTAAAGGAAAGGGTTCTGGGACCTGGGCTCGTGCTTATTCCCAATTGAACAGGCCCTGATGCTGGATGTCGATTATGGCTCTTACCCTGTAAGTCTTCGCCTAATTGGCCTCTTATTTCGCACTAATGCTTATGGCTATCTACAGTACGTCACTTCCTCAAGTACCACGCTTGCTGGTATCATTGGCGGACTTACCCTGAACCCCAAGAATATTACGGAGACGATTGGAGTGGTTAAGGCTTGTATGTCGATTGCTCTAAGTCCGTGATTTATGGCTAACTGGCAACAGACACCACCCGTGTCGGAGCTGGCGCCTTCAAGACCGAAGATACCGAAGAGTACGTCTAAATTTCCATTTTAAAGCCACTGCGAAGCCGTATTAACAACCTTAGGATTGGCACCCAGCTCCAGGAGATTGGACGAGAATGGGTGAGGACACATATGTACTTGAAGTTTCAAGTTCCTACTGCTGATAAAGATTCAGGGAACGTCGACTGGCCGCAGACGACGATGTGGATGGTGAGTTTTAATCATGGCTCTCAGCTACTAACAAATTTACTGACCGTCTTCAGGCTCGGTACGCACAACCTCAAACCTTTGAGCAGTAGTGTAGGAGAGAGTGGAACTGACAAGAACCCACAGATCTTTTTGTTATCAAGTACAGCAATTCGATCAACTTTTATTCCAGCCTGAATCTCACCAAGGTAGATACTGCCCATGGCGTGCCTGTGACACGCACCAGAATCCCCTAACATCTTGCAGCTCGACGTTTTGGATACTTTCGAAACGATCAAGGTGGCCATCGCCTACAAGATCGACGGAGAGGTCAGTGATGGCGACGGTCGTCATAGATGTAGATACGCTAACCTTTCGGACAGGAACTGGACTCTTACCCTGCGGATCTTGACATCCTGGAGCGAGCTGAGGTCGTCTACCACGAGATGCCCGGCTGGAAGAAGCCGACCACCAACGCGAGGACCTACTTCGATCTCCCCAAGGCGGCCCGCGATTATGTTGAGGTGAGCATATCCGCCTGAGCTAGCACAAAGAGCAGTGACGCTGACCGCGAGCAGTACATCGAGAACTTTGTCGGAGTCAAGGTAAGTTGCGCATACTGACTCAGCAGCACAATGGCTAATTTCGAGTAGATCAAGTACATCGGCACTGGCCCTGACCGTGAGGCCATGATCCAGCGCGCCGTTTGATTGCGCGAGAGAGGAGTCACCCGGGACTCGACTTGGATCGTGCGTAAAGCCTGTTGGCTGCTGAAGCAATTTGGAGACCGAGGAACTGGGTGCGCATTTGGAGAATAGACATGGATCTCTCACTGGTAGGCTATACCTTAAAATACAACTGTCAGCTGCTTAGATACCTGCCTCCTTCCCTTCCGTGCATGCATCGTGGGTTGTGATGCATCCTGTGTGCGAGTATCATCGTTTCATCGCGGGCTGGAATCGATTTACATCCTCCAAGCCTTGTATCATATAAGTCGGTGCCCATCATTTGACGAAAGCCCCTCAAGAGAAGACAATAATTGATCCAATGCTGATGCTCTGGCTGAGACATATCTTTGTTAGAGTAGACCTCATACAGTATCGGCAACTACATTCCGCGACGGAGAAATGGTATCATGATAAAACGATGACCTTGCATATGTGGTTCCATAACATTGCTGCCTGCCTGGTTGCTTTCCCTGCCTTGCACGATTCTTGCTTGTATGGCCGCCCCTAGAGGGAACCGCGTGATCGTCCTCCAACGACCAGTTGTCCCCGATATCCTTGACTGCGTCTCCAACTTCTGTCGGAATCTCATTTCCCTGAGTTCGGAAAAGAGCACCAGACAAAACGATGTGTTGCCGAATGCTTCCGCCTTCATTGCCGCTGCCCTAATGTTCTGAAAGCAGCGTGTAAAGAAGAGAGCAAGTCCTACGAGCGAGAACTGGGGCTGGACTCTGAGATATTAATTTTCTGCATTGGCCGGGTTCTGCTTGCGTCGCTGTTCTTGGAGTGTCTTTCGCGTGCGATCGTATCCGAATTTTTCCCAAAACTGAGCGCAAAATGGTTTCAGTGCGAGATAGTAATTTTCTCGGACATTGCTAATCTCTGCTTCAGTCCAGGACTTGTTAGCCAGCAGTCCCAACCGTTGGGTTCTCTCTATGATCGCCCCACGGCTGCGCCCTTCGCCGACCCTCTCCCAAAAACGTATCGGGTACTCGGGTCGGGGGACACCTGAGTCAAAAAACTCTCTGAGTATGTTATCCTCTTGCAAAGTCCACTTTGATGGACCAGCGACCCTAGACACATCCATGTTGTGAATGGTGGCGTAAGTTTGGAGCTTTCCTACGTGTCGGCCCTTTGGAGACTCTGCTTCCAGCCTGGTGTGGATCTCCTGCCACGTATTACAAGTTTGAAGGAGAGACTCCAAGAGGGCATGCTCCTGAGCGGACCATCGGATTTGCTTTTTGGCGGACACTCTTGAGGTGTCCATTTTCTCCCCTTTCGCAATCATCTGGAAAACCTGCTTTGAACCTTTCGGTCCAAACTTTTCCTTCATGGCGCTAGTGACTTGATCCCAGCTATCACAATCCGGAAGCAGCGTTCGTAAATGTTCGCGTTTTTCATTAGCTTGATCCTTCAGATAAGTCCGCACAGTACTCTGCATTCTTGACGCAGTACCTCGCGGTCTAACCACATTGGATATGTCCGGTACTGGCGAGGTCTCTGGCAAGGTGGGCGCTTGCTGCTGTATAGGTTCAGACGAGGTCGGGGGCTCCGGCTGAACTGGGTCATCTCGATATGTTGGCACCGTATTTTCAAGCGGCAGGGTGTCTTGTTCTGCGTGCACTCGCTCGGCTCTGCGGAGCAGCTTAATCTGCGTGACAAGCGCTTGCAAAGTGCGGTTTTCGCCAAATCGACGGTGAAATTTGGCTAGCATCTCCTTCTGCGATATCGAAAGCTCCATCAAATAATTCAGGTAATCGATTTCTTGATCCTCCCAACGTTTAGATCTCCTGGTGACGGGATGTCCACTCAGAGGTGGATACGGGGGAGGGGACCGGGGGGCCGGATCGTCAGGCTCATCCGCGTCATCCTGCACTGCAGACGCTTCGCTGGTCTGTGGACGCGCGAAGGTTGCCGCACGGGGACGTGCAAGTGCCAAACCAGGGTAAGAATGGCCTTGGTCGGCCATTGCCCGTTCCCATAGATGTATGATCAAGACTCCGTACATCGAACAGAATCCTTCAAGGTTATACCCATCCGTGTGCTTTTGTATATCCCTTTCAACAGCTGACAGGGCATCGTTTGCTGCCAAGAAAGCCTTTGTCCATTCGGGCGACAAATCTGGATTCAGGAACTTGAGAGTAGAGCATTGGATCTCGTAGTTGTATGGGTGCGTTTCCTTCAGGAAAACACTGTCACAAAGTCTCTTCTGTAGGATATCAGATGCAGCACTGGCCTGGGCAGGCAACCTTCCAGTTCTGGTAAGCTCCAACACCCAGCTAAAGCGGTGCTCTAACTGAGCAACACTTGTGAGATTCCATGACCTATCAAGGTCAATGAAGAGCCCTTCCCAGAACCTACTATCCCCGGAGTAAGAGCTAGCAAGACCGTCGTGCCGACTCTCGTGGTGGTGCCGCATATGACTTATCAAGACGTGGAGCGTTGATGTGCGATATTGCGCCATTCCACAGGGCGATATATGAGTCGCACCAACCTTGATGATGTTGGGGTTCTGCTTCGCCTCACTCGGAGCTGTGAGAGCCAGCAATTCGTTACTGGCAGCGACGGTCCGGTATCGACTCGCTTCTGATGGCCACTCGTACTCATCAAAGGAGGTCTCCTGTGAGCTCTGGATTTCTGGGGTTTCGTTACTCGGCGAATCTGGCCCGTCACCGGAGCGCAGGGGGTCGGTCAATGGATCCCGCTGAGAATTCTCTGAAGAGTCTCGGCCAGGTGGCGTATATTTCCACCATGGCAGGAGTGTGGAGCGAACGGGGTCCACAATTTCGCTTCCGTGATTGTTCAGCATTACCATAACTCGGACCGCTCCGCCCGGAAAGACCAAGTTGTGAGGTACGCCATCAGCGATCAGCTGAGCTGATGCGTGGAACCATATTTGAACAATATCGGTCCACTTGAAGGTCGGGACGCGGGCAAATTCTGCGCTCAGAGTCGAGGAATAATGCTCCAGGGCATGCAGATGTGCAAAATGGAGGACAATAGCGAGGGACCGTTGGTAAATATTCTTGGGCAGGTTGGCTAGCTTCGCTGCCAAGCGCTCCGGCGGATTTTCTAGTTGTTATTAGCTTTCAATCTCAGAATTGTAAGGGAGAACTGATCAGCATACCAGTGATTTTCTCCCACACGTCACAATGGAGCAATCGAGGAAGGTACACTGTCCAGAACGTTGTGCGAAATAGGCGATGCTTATAATCGGCGTACCCAGTTGTTTGCAACAGTTCGCGAAAATGATACGAGGTTTTGTGGCCGTTCTCGAGTCGTGGGACATGGTAGAATATATCGTTAGAATCCATGGGAGGGGTGACCAGGTTGAGCTTCTCCAGGTGTTGCTTCACGTTGTAGACTTGAAGCCAGATGCTTCTCCATCGACTAGATTGCCGCGAAATGAGACCTGAGTTCGGATTCTCAGCAAGCGCCCGGTACAAAGTCTCCACTTCAGCCCTGGCTTTGTCCAGTCCGCGGAGCTGTAATTGTGACACTAGAAAGTCGTACTGGACGCAGGTGGTGCCTTTGTCCCCGTGTACATACACCTCATTTTCGTGTTCCTTGACAATCTCAATGAAGGCTGCTACCTCCGAAGGAGACCAGCAAGCGCTGTACGCAACTCCTTTCATTCTGCTGCTTCCTTGTATGAGAGGAATTGCTCGGTTCAGCCCTTCATGGGCTCTTCGAGGCAGAATTCGTGGCTTCAGTGCTGCTAAACCGTCCCTGGAACCAACGCGTCGGCCGTATTCGTGGTCCTTGAATGGGCTCAGGGTATCGAGAAGGATCACGTCAGTAGACTCGGCGAGTGTGAGTATAGTCAGGAAGTGCCGCAATACATCCTTCCCTAACTGTGGAACCGGGAACGGAAAGAGAGAGAGCACTGCTACCTCTATCCCAGTGACATCGGATTTTGCAAGCCGGGTGTGGACATGCAATGCTCGCTTCGCACTCTTCTGGCCGCTTTTGCATGCCTTGACCGCGGAGCGGTGCTGCTCTCCTCGAAGGCGGATACCAACAGCGCCTGAGTCAGTGATTGACATGTTTGCGGCTTGTCCAACGTAGAAGGGATCCTCGGCTGGGTCTTGGCAGAGAGCGCGAATCCCGTGCAAAAGGTATGTGCCCACCACGTTTGGCACGGCCTTCGGGTTCTCACTTAGCGGAAAGTACTCCAGTCCAGAAAGCGTATCCTGACGAGAGGTCGGTTGCTGCCCCACAGCGTTCCGGCACCGATATGATCTGACCAGTGGATGCAGTAGAAACTCTACTACAAGTGTGCGCAGATGATTGTTCGCTCGGCACCATCGCAGCATGTGCCAACAAAACGGCGACTGTTTGTAGTTGGTTGCGTCATACCTGAGCGCTGCGTCGAAAACACAGTCGACAATGGCCATGTACTAATAGTCATGTCGTCTGATGTTTTCCGCAATCGCCTCAGGCATGTCGTCGGGCACTGCAATGCCAGTTAGGTGTTTATCAAGGAGTAGAGGGCTCACAGGAATTAACCTACAGGCATTTTCTTCGGGCTCAGAATTGTGGGCGCCTTCTACCTCAGCGATCAGCTTGGTGATAACTTCAGGGCCCATTTGAAGACCATTCAGCGTGTCATCGTCAGGTTCGCTCAAGTCGCTATCTGTGTCCTGCTGTGGGTCTTCTGTATCGAAAGAGATATCTGGATCCTTAATGACTTCTTCTGCGGCCAAAGTCTCAACAAAATTGTGGAGCTCGTCAAGCTCTGGTGCGAGTGTGGGTAGAGCCTTCGGGTTTGTTCTCTTCTTCTTGCGAGGTGCAGCTGCGGCCCGGGTTGCTGGGCGTTTCTGACCTTCACGGACTTTGAAGTCCCGAAGGCTAGAACCCCAAGATCCCTGCGAAGCCATCGTACTCAGTGAAGACGGGGATTGGCTGGCGGTTCAGATGAACTAAAAGCTGCGTCACTATCAGCAACCACAAAAGGTAGACGTTACACCCGACTCTTGCCACGTCTGAGCCTTAGGTGCGCGTAACAGTGATCCTGAATGTAGTATCACCTTACCGGCCGTAGCACAGAACGATGAAACGAAGACGCAAAATCCACAGCAATTCAGGCTGGTCGTTTGAGAAATGATCAGCGTGGTGGTTATTTGCAGCCAGTCTTGTCAGTCCCAATGGAGAAGGGTGGAGGAAATTTGCATTTGCGGGGCACACGAGCCAAGTGGGGGGGCCTGGTTCGGGGTATCACGTGAGTCAATCCAAGCCATCATTTGAGGTAGACATTCACTGGCAAGATATGGATACATGTCAGGTAGGTGCCTTAGGCAGTTCAGTACGCAGCGACGGGAGTCCCCTCATCCTCAGGCATGACCCGTCAAGGGTGGCAAGGGTGGCCGGGAGCCAAACAGCCGGGACCAACATCCAAGGGGAAACGGCGAGGCAAAGGGACAACTACGCTAGGACGAGAACAGGGCGATCGCCGGGCTGCTCTCCGACAGGTCCGCTGGCCGGGAATAACAGGATCAATGAGGACAGAAGATAAGCTTATTAGGGCTGGTGTTGATGCAGTCCCGGATCGCGCCAGTTCCGGTGACGGGCGGCAGACGGATGGACGTGCTCACATCCACATCCACATGGACGTTGTCGACGCCACGGCGCGCACACTCGCTGGGAATGGTCGCCAAGGATAGCCAGAGCACGAAGCGTGTCGGGTTTCTGCAGCCCAGCGCTAACTAACCCAGGGTGCGGGGAGCTTAGGGAGCTTGGGGAGGGAAAGGAGACGAGGTGTGTGTCCGAGCGCTATTCAGCCACGGCAGGCCGGAGAGCCTTGGCCGAGTCATCATCCATCTTTGTTGGACGGACTCGTCGCATACTATGTATCATGTGGCGCGAAGCCAGGCATGGTACTATATATTGGCGCCGAAGCTACGACTGGGACGATAACGCCGAGCAAGTTGTGCGGGGGGCCGGAGAACCAGACGCATAGCCAGAACGCCGGTGTCAGGAATAAGAAGAAAAAAAGAGGAGAGCCGGGTTCTTGCGACCACTCTGGAGTGCGAGGAAGCCAGGCAAGCAAGGCAAGCTGGCCTTGCTATCGTGACATCGTCCTGAAGGACCTGGAGGAAGTGTGGGTCCTTATCCCAGCCTTTCCCATTAACTAATAGTATTAGAAAAATATTATCGAATATATAGCTGGTCAACGAGCGGAAGAGTATTTTGACATCATTATGGAACTCAAGCCCGGAAGTGTGCAGCACCTGATTCGCAATGATCTCTACATTAGGGAACCAACCTCAGCTAATGGGCTTCTTCGATAGATGCTTCAGGCGCTTGACTACCTTGCGAGCAAACGCATCATTCACCGAGATGTTAAACCCGAGAATATTCTCTATACGCCTTTGCCGGATGGAGAGTACCTATATTAACTTGCGGACTTTGGTCTGGCTAATGTAGCTGCCGACGCCCGAACGTTCGCTGGGTCGAGAATTTTTATGGCGCCTGAGCTGGATAATGGCCCGCAATCGCCACAGACGCCGGAGATAGATGTATGGTCTCTCTTCGTTACTCTCACTTACGCGATGAATGTGGCCAGCTTCCGAGGGAAGCCTCTGCAAACGACCCCCCTTCGAATCAAGGCGATTCAGGAGGCCGCCAATGAACCCGCGTTCCGATCGCTTCGAGACATGGCGATGGTTGATCCCAAACAGCGAGCGACAGCGGGGGACATGCTGGACAGGCTCTTCGGGGGAGAGGACCACACTACTCGACGAAAGCAGATCCATACCACTGCAATGGTTATTGATGACACCCAACCAAGGCCGTCGAAACCACAGATCGAGGCTGAGAAGGTCGTCAACACTGAGGAGCGTTCGAGAGAGCCGGCCGAGACAGCGGAGGAGTGGCCGCCACGAGAAGCAGCCGTTGCGGGGAGGCGTCCGAGACCCGCGTCGCGTGCAACTGAGAAGCAGCGGGCTGGTCCTGCTGTCGAGACAACGGCACTTGGTCCCTCGGACCAGAAACACGCGAGGGTGACGAAACAAGATGCGCCTCGATTGCATGGCGCAACCCGAGCTAGGCAAAGGCGTTACTTCACTTGACTGATTGAGAGTTGGGGCAGCAAAGATCGAGCCGACGTTCTATGTTGTATCGGCAGAGAAGAAACGTCTTTTAGGATAGAGGTTCCGTGTTAGTGGTTCGGTTTGGTTAGGATTTAGGTTAATTGTGTTAGGATTAGGCTTATGTTTGTATTTAGTAATCCACCTGAGAGATAGCTAGTCCTTATCGCTGTGAGTGCTGGCAGTGGTGAACAGATTCTCACCCCATGCGGGAAAGGTTTGCGAATATTCTGTCGAAAGGGGCCTTTTGAGAGTCTTACTTCTGAGCCTGGGCCGTGAGTGAGGAGAGCCTGGCCAAAAGAGGGCTGGCTATGGAGTACACAGGAACGATATCATGACGCTGATCTCTATATATCCCCGTCAACCTGGTCATGCCCCGCCACCACCACACCATAACAAGTACCAAAAGGGACCTGTAGGTAATCGATGAGTGCCGCTACGGAGGTATGGTCCTCAGCTACGAAGCGTTGTGATCTTAAGTCTACTATTCCTCAAATTAATGCAGACGTAGTGTTTGGGGTCTGGAGCTGGCCCTGGGGCCCATGAATGGCACGACGCCTGTTTGTTGCCGAGAGAGTTTGAGTGGCCATGAGGGAAGAGCAGGCGTCGGGCGCGTGCAGCTCTGGAAACAATAGCCGGCTTAGCGCGGGGCAGATGGATGAGACAGCAGGCTGTGGCGCGCGCGGAACTGGGCGCATGGCATTGGTAAATTGGGTCGCGTTAGCAGGGTGGCTGCTCCCGCTTGGTGCCAGGAGGTGAGCAGTTTGTGGGCAGTTGGCTGTGGATAGGCGCTGAGGCTCGCGGCTTATGGTAGGCAAGATGCAGCTGACGCATTGGACGGGGCAGCTGGAGCCTGCTGGCTGGCCTGGAGCCTGACCTGCCCCTGTGGCCTGGCCCATAGTAGCCTGCCCCGTCCCGCATCCAGCTTCCTTGCCAGCTTGCCAGCTTGCCAGCCGGCGTCGGTGCAGCTGTCGTACAAGGCCCCGGCGGGCCCATGACCTGGATGTCGCTCACTCCCATGTCCGCCGCGGGGAAGCCCACAGAGCGAGAGGCGGCTTGCGACAGCTTCTTGTCGCCCCCCTCCCCTCCCCTCCCCTCCCCCAGCCAGCTTGCCTCGTCTCGACCACTTGCATTTGGGTACTGGGCGAAAAGTACAAAAAGGGCGGGGCCTCCCACCTATTTTCGTGCGCCAGATACAGCCGATTATAGGACTCCCCAAGACCCCCCTATGGCAACCAACCCCTCCTCTCTCGCCCCCCCCTTCGCTGCTGCGACATAACCGCCATCCAGCCGAACAAGCACTGAGCTACGGTGCTAGTACAGCGCTCGCACCCCCTCTAAGCCTGCTGCCCTGCTCAACCTTGCTCGATCCTCATAAGGTTCGGGTATGGTCGCATATTAGCTAAGGTCTGCCAAAGTTGTAATAACTAAATTGCAAATCTATAAATGCAAAAAATTCCTTACTTATATTATTACTACCTAAAAAATAATACTATAACTAATAAAAGGCCTTAAATATATATAAAATAAGATTATTTTACTTTTTTAAAATGGTCTCTTATATATAAATATCCTTATTAAAGTAAACTATTTTCTTTTTATATAAAAGTAGCTTTAAGTTTTAATTTATATATTAAGAATTTAATTTACTATTTAAAGACTTTTATATTTAATAAGGGCCTTTTTAAGCTTTTTATATAAGGAAATATTAAAGCTTTTTATAATAAAAATATTTATTTAATAAATTTTTAATTAAATAAATTAACTTTTTTATATATAAATTATATATTTATAAGTTTACTCTTCTTTCCTTTTTTAAGTTTAAAGCTCTTTTTTCTTTCTTTTTAATTTAGCCTAGGTTATAACTTATAAGAGGTAAATATTA
>JAGPYM010000136.1:0-19198 GCA_020736575.1 Thelonectria olida
ATTAATATATATTAAGTCTTTTAATAAAAGTTTTATAATTTAAAATAATTAAATTTATTTTAATTAATATTTAATAGTCTATTTATATTAAATAGTATTTATATTTAATTAGTAAAAAGTTAAGTATTTTAACTATTATATATTATATTATTAGTTAAGTATTTTAACTATTATATATTATATTATTAGTTAAGTATTTTAACTATTATATATTATATTATTAGTTAAATATATAAACTAGAGTTAATTTAACTTAGCATATAATACTATATTTCTAGTTATAATTAAACTAAATCTTTTAAATTAAAAACTTAAATTAAAAATAATAAAAACTGTAATTAGTTTAATTTTAATAGCTAGCAGTTAGTTAAAATATAAGTAAATTTTATAATACTTTTAAGCTATTTATAAAAGGGCTTTCTAATTGGCCCGCGCTATATTAATATGCAAATAATTAAATATAATTAGTAGATTTTTCTAGTATTATAAGAGCTAAAAGCTAGTTTTAAAAGCTAAAATATATTATATTAGCTATTAGTTAGTTAATTATATAGCTATATATTATAATTAATTGCTTATAAGAGTGTTTAATTTTATATATATTTAAAAGCTAAAAGTTTTCCCCTTATAAATAATATAAAATAGGGCTAGTTATAAAAAATATAAAATATTATAAATAAACTAGAGTTAAATAGAAAAGTACTTTTATATTAAAAGTTTAAAATAAGGTTTTTTAAATAAAATTTATTTAATAGAAACTTTTATATTAAAACTAATTACAAGCTTTATTAAAAAGCTTATTATAATAAATATAAAGCTAAAATTTAACTTATATTAACTTTTTTTATATATTAATACTAGGCTTATTTTAATAAATAATAATCCTAAGTTATTATAACCCCCTAAAGTTTTATATTTTAATAAAAGTTAATTAAATAAAATAGCTTATAATTTCTAGTACTTATAAGCTATTTAGTAAAAAAGAGCATATTTTATATTTATTATACTTATAAAAAGTACTTATTATAATTACTTAAAAACTTAAATAGATTTAAAATAGCCTTGTATTTAATAGTTATTATTAATATTAATAGTAATACTATTTATTAAAATAGTTTTAATATAGTTTTTAAAAAATTAAAATATACTTATAAGTTTAATATTTACTCTTATAATAGTATTAATATAATAGCTATTATATTATAAATTAGTTATAAAAAAGTAATAATATTAAATATAAAACTAGCTACTATTTTTAATATTATACTTATTTATATATTATTAATTATAATAAGTTAAAATATAGCTTTTTTATTATAATAATACTTATAAAAAAAGAAATTAAAAAAAGTAAAAATATAATTTTTTATTATAATTTTACTTATAAAAAGAAAGGTAATATTAAACAATAAATAATATAAAAAGTAGGACTTAAGTTTTATATAATTAAAAATAGCTTTAATATTAAATATTTAATATTAAAAAAAAGAAAGAAAAAAGCATTTTAATTAGGTTTTAATAAGGGCTTAAATATCTATTAGCTATTTACTTTTTAAAGTTATAACCTTTTAAAATTATAATATTTTAAAATTATAATTTTTTAAAGTTAGCTAAAATAACTTAGTAAAATTATAACTACCTTATAATTATTTAAGTGCCTTATATTTTTAAAAATAGCTATAGCTTTTTAAGTTATAATATTTTATAAAAATAGCTTAAAATAGCTATTAGATTATATTTATAATATAATAGCTCTTAAAGTTATAACTTGTAAAAGTTTAATTAAATTATTTTAATAAATTATTTATTACTATTATTAAAATAGTTTTTTCTTGTTTTTTAGAAAAAGTTATATAAGGTTTTTAACTTTTTATTTAAAAAAGTTATAATAGTATTAATTCCAGCTTGGAATATAATAGTATATTTCTAGTTACAATTAAGTTAAACTTTTTAAATTAAAACTTAAGTTAAAATACAAAAAACTGCAGTTAGTTTAATTCTAGCAGCTAGTAGCTAGTTAAGTATAAGTAAATTTTATAATACTTTTAAGCTATATATAAAAGGGCTTTCTAATTAGCTTATTTTATATTAATATATAAATAATTAGGTATAACTAGTAAATTTCCTATATTATAAGAGCTAAAAGCTGGTTTTAAAAGCTAAAGTATATTATATTAGCTATTAGTTAGTTAATTATATAGTTATATATTATAGCTAATTGCTTATAAGAGCGTTTAATTTTATATATACCTAAAGGCTAAAAGTTTTCCCCTTATAAATAATATAAAATAGGGCTAGCTATAGAAAATATAAAATATTATAAATAATAATAGTATTAATATATATTAAATTTTTTAATTTAAATTTTATAATTTAAATAATTAAATTAATTTTTAATTAATATTTAATAGTATATTTATATTAAATAATATAAAAATATTTAAAAGTTATAAACTTTTTAAATATCTATTAAAAACTTTTATTAGTTTTATATATTAAAAGAAATTTATATATTTTAATATATAATAAGTAATTATATAACTTTTATTATTTAATTAAATTATTTTAATTAATAAAAATCTAAATATTTTAATTATTATATATTATATTATTGTTAAATTATATATATTAAAATTAAAAAACAAAGTACTTTTATATTAAAAAGTTAAAATAAAATTCTTTAAATAAGGTTTATTTAATAAAAACTTTTATTTAAAACTAATTATAAGCTTTATTAATAGTTTATTATAATAAATATAATACTAGGGTTTAGCTTATATTAACTTTTATTATATATTTAAATTATTAGCTTTTTTAATAATAATAACTTTTATAAATATATATTAAAAATAATAATTTAATTAATTTTTAATAAATAATACTAGAGGGCTTTAAATTTATATTAATAGAAAGATTAAAATATTAAAATTTAAATAATATAATAAATTATTATTTTTATAATTAGTAATTTTTATTAGTATATACACTCTTAGTATATTTTACTACCTAGTTACCCTACTCTATTTTTATTAGTATAATAAGATTTTTTAAATAAGGTTTATTTAATAGGAACTTTTATTTTAAAACTAATTATAAGCCCTATTAAAAAGCTTATTATAATAAATATAAGGCTAGGGTTTAGCTTATATTAATTTCTATTATTATTATTATTATTATTATTATTATTATAAAAGCTAATTATTTAAATATATAATAAAAGTTAATATAAGCTAAACTCTAGCTTTATATTTATTATAATAAGCTTTTTAATAAAGCTTATAATTAGTTTTAAAATAAAGGTTTCTATTAAGTAAACCTTACTTAAAAAACCTTATTTTAATTTTTTAATATAAAAGCACTTATTTTCTTTATTTAACTTTAGTTTATATAATTTAACTAATAATATATTATATAATAGTTAAAATACTTAACTTTTTATTAATTAAATATAATATAATTTAATTAAATAATAAAACTTATATAATTACTTATTATATATTAAAATATATAAATTTCTTTAAATATATTAAACTAATAAGAGATTTTAATAGGCATTTAAAGGAGTTATAACTTTTAAGTATTTTTATACTATTTAATATAAATATACTATTAAATATTAATTTAATCTTTTTAAATTATTAGATTTTAATTAAATAACTTAATATATATTAATATTATTATAACTTTTTTAAATAGAAAGTTAAAACCTTATATAACTTTTTAAAAAGGAAAAAAAAACTATGTTAATAATAATAATAATCAATTTATTTAAATAATCTAATTATATACTTATATGTTATAGCTTTAAAAGCTATTATATATAGTAATAATAATTTAAATAGTTATTTAAAAGGCTATAAAAAAGATTTAAAAATAATAAATAAATTAAATAAATATAATAGTTAAAAGAGTAGGGGCTAAAAAGAAAAAAAGAAAGTTTAAATAAAATTAAAATAGATTTAAAAGTATTTAAATTAATAGAAATAAAATAAAGCACCTAGGTAGTAAAATATATTAAAAGTTTATATAATAATAAAAATTACTAATTATAGAAATCAATTTCTATTATATACTTAAATTATTAGCTTTTTTAATAATAATAAACAATACTAATAAATTAAAGTTAGTTTTAACTTAACTTCCCTTAATTATAAAAACCCATTTAGCTTAATTATTATACTTATTTTAACTAAATATTATACTAGCTAAATGGCCTATATACTACCCGCAACCGCTATATAATCTTACTTAACCCTATTTAACCTAAGTGTTATTTCACTAGAATAACAGCCGGACTAGTAACTAGGTTTTAATAAGAAACCTTAACAGGCACACTATAAGACCGTTGCTAGATAATAGTAAGAGGGCTTGGAATGGCCAGATAGCATTAGAAGGTAGAATAAAGTAGTTAGGAATAATACAGCTGCCGCTAGCAACAACTTATCCCATTTATCCTGCGTGTAGGTGGAAAAGATGCGTAAATATCTTTCCACTTCCTGGTTTGCTCTTTCCGTAGCTCCGTCAGTTTCCGGGTGCCAGGCGGTTCATAACCTCTGCTTGACGCCAAGCAGCTTGAACAGCCTCTTATGCATTTGACTCGTGAATTGGGTACCTCTGTCTATCACTACTCCTTTCGGCAGGGCGGGCATCGATTATAAAAATGATCGAAGGGACCAACGCCGGTGAAGGCAATACCTCGGGATGCTAGTCCAAGTATGCTCATGTAATCTAGCATTCAATTCCTTATCTAACAATTTCTAATAGGACCTCTGCCTTGAGCACGGACAATGAACCGAATAGGCAGAATGGTCAAGTTTACATAGTTACGTGATCGTTGTGACTGCAACAAAGACAGGACAGCGAAAGAAGACCCACAGTAAGGGCTACGCCAATTCAAAATCCCATCCAAGCCTTGTAATTCTTCCTCGTTCATGATTTATTCAACACCTCCCAGCCCACAACGTCACCAGAACCTCCCTCATTCGTCTCCAGCACCCAGCGCGCTCACCGTCTCGCGAGGCAACACATGAGTCCAGTTTTGCCCAAGAACCATAGAAAGCCAATGAAGCGAAAGATTGAGAGGCCGGCCGTTGTGTATAGAAGGACTTTAAAATAGTATGAAGTTCGGATATTAGAAGTCTCCTAAGCATTGTTAGTTGACACCCTACTCGTGCCAAGGGACCTAGAACACTTACCGAGACCCCCAAAGAGGCAAATGCGTTACTCGTAATGATAAGAATAACGATGATGTTGGAAAATAACCAGAATACCACTAGCCCAGTCCTAAAAGACTTATAAGACTCTTGGATGTCTCTCTTTTCGACAGTTTTCGTTTCTAGGACGCTCTCAAGAGCTCGACGAACAGTTTTCTCAAACTGTATATCGATATCTACCTGTTCCATCTCAAGCTCCTCCACAATAGCCTCATTCTCGATTTTGGAAATGTGGGCTGATGGTAAGGCTTCAGTTTCATTAGAACCTTTCGTTCCCCACGATACATCGTGCCAGTTGTTGAAAGCATAGACCATCAAAATGTTGATAGATGTTAATGATAGCAGGAGATATTGAGGATATGAGTGAAAGACATGCCAGGGATCGAGATAGAGAAAGGAGGCAATAATGTTGAGCCCATAGATAGTAACAAGAGCAATTAGGATTAGACCTATTGAACTCTCACCAAAGAAGCTTGAGAGAAAATCATCGCCAGAAGCGAGTGAAATCTGGCCCCCAATGCCGTTTCGAAGAGCACGGTACACGAGGTAGCCTGATAGAAGTAGGATGTAGCCCTGAATCATGCCAAAGAGGAAGAAGGAAAGAGCATACGCGTGTTTTGATGCCTTTGGCCTGTTTCCAAGAGCAAGGATGAATTGCAATGTCAAGCAGGCTATATAAACATACTTGAGCATAGTGTTGATGGTGGGTGTGGCTTCGTCTCCAAACGGCCAGCTATGGTAATTTGATGTTGGTTTAGGAGTCCCAACCAGGTCCATAATGATAGCGGTGGTAAGGTAATATGATGCCAGCGAAAACCAAGTAAACAACATGTTGACGGTGTTGTAGATAAGCTGAATATGCAAGAACAGGAGGCGAATGAGACTGTGGCCTGACCGGTAGAGTCGACCAAAATGCATCCCAGAATAAAGAGTAGCAGCAAAGGAACCATTTAGCCAGCGTCGCCTTTGGCTAAGAAATTCAGCAGCTGACTCAGGTACGTCTGTCTCGCCTTTTGCGGCCTTGATGTAGCTGAGATGCCACATCTGGCCCATCTTAGCAACCAGCTCGAAGCATAGGATCCGGTCCTCAGCTAGAAACATGTTCTTTTTGAAAATATTCATGCCATCAATGCCCTTCTTTCCAAGCTGCTCGGATAGGGTGTGATCACCGTGAAAGTATTGCTCTAATGGGCGACCCAAAATAGCACGAAACCGATATGCTGAAAAAGCACCAGGCAACACAGAAACATAGCCAAAAGAGCTCTCTAGGGGCTTATCTAAAATATTCGAGATTTTATACTCAAAATTTTGGATAGCCACGAGAGGGTTCAATAGCTTTTTTCCACCCTTGCCTAGCATAGCATGGATTTCACCGCAAGCACCTCCAAGGTTCTTATCATTATAAAAGCCCTCCCAAAGAGCCAGTAGAGACCGTGAGCTTGGTTTAGTCCCGGCATCAAGAAGGATACAGACCTCAGGGTTCAGGATCCGACCGAAGGCGTTGAATAACCAACGATGTGAGTTGATTTTCTTATTGTTTTTCTGCTTTAAACAGAAGATAAATTGAACAGGAGGGAGGTTTCGGCGATCATCGTCTTTTTTTGGTCGAATAAGTTGATGGTCTGGTGTGACGGAGATCTGGCTGGTGTATTCGAAAATATGGGCGATAGTCTCCTTGCCGGCCACGTCCTTCTTTACCACACCATCCTGATAGATGCCAATAGTTGCAAGGACATCGAGAACATTCTTATCAGCTTTTTCGATGCCATCAAACACTAGACAGACAACAATTTTCTGCCAAGCTGGACCTCCCTTATTCCAAAAGGTTGACTTCTTCAGGTTGACAATATCGCGGATATTCTTCATTACGCCATGCAATGTCCTGGTAAGCAAGACCTTATCCTCATTGTAGTACGTTATAGCGATAAGCAACTCGGTGTGACGGTTATACATTCGAGGGCGCAATATGTATCCGTTGCCGATAGTAAAGTCATTCGGGTCGCAAGTGGCGGCAGTGTAGCGCATCTTGAGGAATTCACTCTCGCCCTCGCCATCGCCATTGCAATAGTGCGGCTCCATCGCATTCTTGATGGCGCTGGGCACGGGATAGTCGATGCTGAGGACAGAGCCCTTGACAAGCCCAACCTTGCGGGTGTTGTGGCGCTTGAGCCCAGTATGGTCAGTGCCAGTGTTAGGCTGCTGCTGTCGCCTAATCGAACCCTCCTCGGGATCATTTATAGTCGCGATGGACGATCCAAAGTTTTGCTCTAAAGGTGGCTCTTGGGGAAGTCGTTCGTACTGCTAAAACTTATTAGAAGGAGTGCTTTTGATCAAGAAACCATACTCACTTGGGCGGCGAAGAGGAGGCCCTGCACCTGGCGGTGGTCATCATCGTCTTGGCCATACTCGTTCAACGTCATCATGAATGTAGTAGAGGATGCCTTCGAAAACCGCGGCAATTAGCGGGAGGTGTCTCTTGGGAGGTCGGGAATTGGGAATACGGAACCCAGATTAAATAAAAGAAATCCTAGGTTGCGAATCGCGTTTTCCAGCATCTTAGAATGTCCAGCTCCAAAAATAGCAGGCGCTAAGTCATTTGATGAGATAAACAAAGTTCGATAGTTAATCCGCATTGACTCGGAAGTGGTGCAAGACTCATCCAAAACCAGGGCTAGAATCTAACTGGGCAGAGAAATCTGACGTTTCCCACGTCATGATGCGATTATTGAGTTGGGCCGCATCTCAGTCCGCCGAGACGATGATAATTGATTCAACACGGGCCGCTCTGCATATCGAAAGACCTACCTTTCAGCCGCTGCGATGAACCAGATGGCATTCTTAGCGCAGGGACAAATCGTTCTAAGAATACAACCATACGCGTCTCTCGTGGCTGAAGTTTTGCGGTGGCAACTCTCAATGATATAAGACCCCTTGGCACTAGATATTTTTAGATACGCATGTTCGTGGGGATCATTCTAGCCTCTCAGGTATTACGCAATGTGCCGCTTATTCAGCGGATATAGAGTATATTTCCGACGGTGGGACCCAATAGGTTCACGGGTAGCCGTGCGCTTAAATTGGGTCCCAGAATGCGATCGAAATAAACAACCACCGAGCTCATCTATCGAACGAGTACGCCGCACCTCGAGTCGAAGAACTGGCTGCAAGTTTTCAGTTCGGGCCAAGCAATCATTATCACCAGACCAGCTGATGTGAGACTCGTCGTACACCGATCCAATAACGCAGGCTTTTCGACCAACTTCTTTGCAGTTTCGCAGGACTTCTGGTCAGTGAAACATGGATTGGGATAGATAGGAGGACAGTAGCTGGTTGAAACATGTCAGTTGTACGACGGACTAGGAGTGGCCGGCCCAGTGCAATTTCCAGCCAGGAATGTTAGTATGTTTGTAGCCGTGTCCCTCAGAGCAACACGCCACTCGATATGCTCCATAAATTGGAGCAGAAGGCATTCTTGCTAACTACATCCTTTGATACTGGTTTTTTGCTAATATCCTTCAGATTGCAGAATCCTCCTTTCCTGGTTCCGGACAGCCTTCGTTCAATATGGAGAGTGTGAACCTCGACTGTAGCCTCGACTTGGCTGCTGGACAAGCTGCATTTTACCGCCGAAACCAGACCGCCATCCTCTTAAGGGACATGTTCAAACTTCACGGAGCGCTGTTGTACCTGGTTCGTAGCCGTCATGTCAGTCGAGCAGCAGAGGTTTCGCAGCCAACACATCCCACATAATTATGCATTCCGCGTGGTCGAACGTTATCCGTACCAATAGAGATTTGGATATGTTATCTTACGTAGAAAAAACCCACGATGAGGTCAAGATCGTCAGGCCATAGAAGTCACAGGTGTGACTGGTGCCACTGTGAAGGCTAGGGATCCTACAGAATAAAGCAGAACGCTAGCTGCATTTGAAGCGGAGCTTGCTGCTATTCCCTTTCCGCGTTGCTCGGCCTTGGTCTCCAAGTTATCAAGCTGCGCTGGGTCACTCTATCCGCATTCTGAGACCCGACACGTAAGGCCTGACACAGTCAATCCAATAAATCAATCACATCAATCTCTCAACCCTATGGGCAAGCTAAAATAACGACACACATAAGGACCCATTTTCCTCTCGGGCCAGTTGCAAGTGAACATGTGACTACGAGAGCTCGGGCCGGAGGGCTGCAAGTTAGGGATGGATGATCAGACGTAGACTTTTCTACCTTAGAGGAAATGTCTAACGACGATTGATTCAATATCCGTGGGCAGAGTGGCCACGGGTAGCTGCATCGCAATACGTCACTCTGTCACTCGTCAATGCTGATGCCGTGTCACACCCAGTTTCTAGGTGCGTTAGGCGATGGCGAAAGACAAAAGGCTTTCGAAGAGCCAAGGAACTTGCTACGTAGAACTTTTATCTGCCAAGAGATGGCTGTTATTACTGTGTAGAAATACAGACGACCACAGCCGTCATTAAAAACAGATCGGGACAAAAAGCTGATGGGTTATAACCATAAGGCGTAACCTAGGAAGTAGTAGCGTGCAGAAGCAGCGGCAGGCGACGGTCTCCGCTTTGTCTGTCCGCCAAATTCTGTGCGTAAACTGCCTTTTTGGAGGGATATAATCGGCTTTGTCGCGCCGGCAGCTTCCCAGAGGGGACTCTCGACCAGCTTCAGGATGGCCAGCAGGCAGAATGAGTGTATGGGTTCCTCGTACACAATTTGAAGACGTATAATCATTACTAGTTTCGACTTCCTTACCTGACTGTTAGGTTCAGCACCTTTAAGTGACCTCACATATTCTATAATTAGTGGCCTAAATGCTTCGCATATCTTCTCATAGCCAGCAGGAAGGCAGGAATCGTAAAGAAAGGAAGTAATCTTAGCGCAATACTAGACAATCCGCACCATTATTACTGAGCTAGAATTCATACTTCAAGGTGCTATTTTCAGTAAAGGGGGCGGCTTAGTCTGGGCAAAGTAAGAGTAACTTTCCCGAGATAAGCCAACCTTAAGATCGTTCAGCTCTAGAGTTTACGTGGTTATAGGGCTAAAGCACCTCGGTGCAAATCACCCGATTGCTATAGTAGCGCAGTCAGACATTTTTCACATGTGAATCGTGGCTGGAGTGATAAAGTCTATTTATATTATTACGAAACTGGAGCAAAAGTTCCTCTGGTTTTATTAGATCGAGCTGATAAAAAACATATAAAGTGTACTAATGAGCTCATCTTTGGGCTGACATGGTGGGGGGGTCCGGATTAACGTCTAAAACACATCTATAGTTTGGCTAAACCCCGCTCACCAGGCTGAGCCTTAGAATAGCATCCGAAGCCGTGCGGAAAATCACCTTAAGACTTATTAACTTTATTAATGAGACATAGAGCTGGGCCTCTTTAGTAAGCAGACAGTGTTTCGGATCTTAAGGCTGACCGACCTCAAGGAGCATCGCCTCTAAGATCTCTTATATGTATTTATCCCACTCCTTAACAAGGCAATGCTCCATTCCGCTCTTATAGAAAGTGCCTTCTCTAGCAATCCGCGCCAGCGGAGCTAAGGATATCGCCCTGTCTTTCTATGGGAGGGGTTAACAATTGCTAGAGTAAGATTTGGATCTCGCGTCTAACACTCTAGAACTATAATATAGGGCCAATCTCTTATAGCAGAGGCACTTACTAAAAGTTGGCAGCAATTACCCCAAGTGATATACGATTTCCTTAATCTCCCTAACTTTACTAACCTAAGTAGTAGACTGGCCTCTAGTAGAAATATAACTTATAGCACGCTATAAAAGGATAAGGTATATAAGGCATTTTACTTTTACAATTAGTAATTTTATTATTATATTAACTCTTTTATATATTTTTCTACTTAATTGCCTTACTTGTTTCTATTAGCTTAATTGCCTTTAAACTTATTTAACCTATTTTTAAACTTCCTTTTTAGCTTAACCCTTTTAGCCCCCCCCCCCACTTTTTAACCCTTATATCCACTTGCCTATTTAACTTATTTTTTATTTTTAAATTTTTCCTTCCCTTTTAAGTAACTATTTGGATTATTACTATTATATATAGTAGCTTTTAAAGCTATAGCTTTAAATTATACTCTTATATTTTTTTTAGAAATAATTAGTTATTTTAACTAAGCCTATTATTTCTTACCTAATTTAAAAGGCAATTAAATTAGCTAACTTTTCTATTAAAAAATTTAAAATTATTTTCTTATATATTTAGTCTTTTAATTAAAATATAATAGTTTAAAAGAATTAGATTAATTTTTTATATTACTTTTAATAGTATATTTATATTAGCTAATATAAGGATATTAAAAAGTTATAACTATTTAAAATGCTTTTTAAGCTTTCTAATTAAATAAATATACTTATAGAAATCTATATAATCTAATAGATATTAAGCTATTATATTAATATTATTTTTTAAATTATAATTTGTTTAATTAGTATAAATTTAGCTATATTAAGTTATATATTATATAATTAGTTAAATTATATAAACTAGGGTTTAAAAGAATAGTATTTTTATATTAAAAGCTTAAAATAAGGTTTTTTAAATAAGGTTTATTTAATAAGGATTTTTATTTAATATAAGGGGCTAGACTTAAGTAGTTATAATAAAAGGTAGCTTAAAGATTAAATATTTAAAACTAGAGAGAAAGAAAGGAAAAAGTCTTCCCTTATAGCAGGCTTATTATAAGGTTTATATAGCCTTACTATTAGGCTGCCTTAGCTTACTTTTAGCCCAGTTCTTAGCTTATTTCCAGTTGCTATATGCTTCTAGTTTTATAATAGTAGCCTGGAATAACTATTAGGCCACGCTTATAATAGTACCCCCCCTTTTAAGGCAATAATACTAATAGGTTGCTATATTCTTTTAAGCCCTAGAGAGCAATTACTACTAATTGTACTCCTGCCTAGTTTAACTAATAGTAGTCTTATATTTATTATTATTTCTTTTTTAATATATTTTTATTTATAGCCTTATTATTCTCCTATTATATTATTTCTAATAGGTTAACGTACATGATAAGCGAGTCGGAAATACAAGCGAGTCGGAAAAAAATCCCCCAACCACCTTCATTTTCCTTTAATCAATTATTTCTCAACCACCAAGTATGCCACAGTTAAGCAAAGAGAAAAATATTATCCTCGCCCTTCAGGCTCTTCGAAACGACCCAAAATTACGCATCTATCCCGCTGCAAGGATATATAAAGTCCCGCCTAGCACCCTCTATGATCGATATTATGGCAAACCTTCTCGAGGCGATATTATCCCGAATTCACGCAAACTATCCGATCTAGAGGAACAGATCATTATTGAATATATTATCGACCTAGACTCTCGAGGGTTTCCCCCTCGGCTTCGTGGTGTGGAAGAAATGGCCAACCGACTGCTCGCCGACCGCGACGCGTCACCCGTCGGCAAGCGCTGGGCTTCCAACTTCGTCAGGCGACAACCAGACCTAAAGACGCGTTTTAATCGTAGATACGATTATCAGAGGGCTAAATGCGAAGATCCGGCCATTATTCGCCATTGGTTCAGGCTCGTGGAGAACACAATCGCGAAATACGGTATCAACCTAGCTGACATCTACAACTTTGACGAGACTGGCTTTATGATGGGCATCATTGCAAGCGGAATGGTTGTCACGGGCGCAGAAAGACGTGGAAAGGCGAAATCAGTGCAGCCTGGAAACCGGGAATGGGTTACGGCCATTCAGGCGATCAATGCCGAAGGCTGGGTGATCGCGCCGTTCATCGTGGTTGCGGGCCAATATCACCTCGCTAATTGGTACCAAGAAAGCAACCTCCCGGACGATTGGGCTATTGCGACGACTCATAATGGCTGGACCGACAATGATACAGGTCTTGAGTGGCTCAAACACTTCGATCAACACACCAAGGCCCGATCAACCGGTCGCTATCGTCTTCTGATCCTCGATGGGCATGACAGCCACCACTCGGTCGACTTTGAGAAATATTGCGAAGGCAACCACATCATCACGCTGTGTATGCCGGCTCATTCGTCTCATCTACTCCAGCCTCTTGACGTCGGGTGCTTTGGTCCGCTCAAAAAGGCATATGGTCGAGAAATCGAGCATCTGATCAGGTGCTCGATAACCCATGTTTCCAAGACCGACTTCTTCCCGGCCTTTTGTGCCGCCCACGAAGCCGCGATGACAAGGAGTAATATTGAGGGAGGTTTTCGAGGGGCGGGACTTGTTCCCTTGAACCCAGAAAATGTCATATCGAAGCTTGACGTGCAGCTACGGACTCCAACACCGATTAGAGAGGAGGTCGGCCTCCCCGACCCTTGGGTTTCTAAGACACCAAAGACAGTGCTTGAGGCTAGCTCACAGTCTGAATACCTCGAAAGACGAATCAAAAGGCATCAGAGTAGCTCACCTGCGTCTATTCTTGAGGCCCTGAAGTCATTGACTAAGGGAACAAAGGCAATAATGCATAAGATGAGCTTATTAGAGTCTGAGGTCCAGGACCTTCGACAGTCAAATGAGACCCTTAGCAAGCGGCGCAGAGCGAAAAGAACCCGGCTGCGAAATGGAGGGAAGATGACTGTAGGTGAGGGGAAGGATGAGATTAATCAGAAAGACGTTGATGCGCAGGTGAGGGCGGAATTATCGAGAAGTGGTGATCGGGGAAGGTCGGGGGCGGCGAGGGAAAGGCGGTGTGGAATATGTAGTAAGGCTGGTCATAACTCAAGAACATGTCAGATTGTTGTTGAAATATCTGGAGAAGAGAATAGCGATTAGTTTCAATTGATTTAAGGCTTTATTTTGATTTTATCTAGAATTCTATCTGGAGGGTGAGGATTTTTTTCCGACTCGCTTGTATTTCCGACTCGCTTATCATGTACGTTATATCTATTTCTTATTTCTATATATCCTACTAATATTATTAATTATTATAATTAAATAATTAACTTATTTTAGGTATATCCTGCCTATATTTAGCTTTTCTTTAGCTATTTACTTATTTTATTTAAATATACTTCTAGGCGCTTATTAATATAAGATTTTTACTTTTAGATTTCTATAGGACTTTAAGACTTTTAGTTTTATAATCTTTTTAATATAAATTATTTATATTCTAACCTCCCTAAGGGTATACCTCTATTTTATTATTATTAGCACTTACTATTTTAACACTTTACTTTACTCTTTTTATATATATAAAATTAATTATTTATATAGGTTTCTTTTACTAGATTAAAAGGAAAAGTAATAAAAGGAAATAAATATTTATTTAATATAAGGGCTTAAGAAAGAAATTTTATAAGTAGGTAGTTATTTTCCTACTTCTCTTTTTTACTTTAAACTCCTCCTTATAATAGTAAGAAATAAATCCTAAACCCTTACTATTACTACTTTTTTAGCTGTATAGATCTTTTTAAAAGGTTATATTAAATATATTTAGCTTTTATTTCTTTATCTAGCTAGGGTAAAATAACCTTAAATAGAGCCACTAGGTTCCTTTTAAAAGGGGTAAGCTATTAGCCTGCTTTTTTATTTTTATTATTACTTAAATTGCTTATATTATTAATAGCTGCATTCTTTTAATCTTGCCCTTTTTTTATAACTTATTTTATATTTTTTAATTACTTATTATAAAAGATATAGTTATTAAACTTTAAATTATTATAATCTTCCTAACTTATTTAAAAACTATTATAATTTTTATAGAACTTTTTTAAATAATTATTATAAATAGAAGTTAATAACTTAGGGCTATTTAGGTATATTAAATAATATAATCCTTTTAAAAACTTACTAATTATATAAAATAAACTAATTTATCTCCTTTAAAACTTTATCTTATAAGATAAATCTCCTAAATACTTTATATTATATTTTAATACTAGATTACTAACTATAATAGGGCTTTTATAAATTAAATAAGAGTATAACTTATTTATTCTTTTAGTAAGTTTCTATTAGTATATTATAACTTTATACCTTATTTCTTTTATATTTTTATCTATTTATATAATAATCTTAAGTCTAATATTAACTATTTAATTATATATTTAAATATTATTTTATAAAATTATTTTTTATATAAGAATATTAACTTCTAATAGAAGGATAAGTTTATATTTATTAATAAGAAAGAATAGTAAGTAATTATATAATACTTAAAATATAAATTAGTCTACTAATAAAAGGTTTCTTAAATTATTTAGCTAAAGCCCTAAATAATTTAGATTTCTCTTTTTAATAAACCCTATAATTAATTAGTACCCTACCTTAATAATACTATTAGCCTTTAAATTATATATTAAAATGAAAATAACCTTAACTCCTATTAATCCTATAATCTCCTTAAAATCTTTTTAAAGCTTTAAGCTATTATTAATTATAATAATAAAATTACACCCTAGCAGCCTATTAGTTCTCTAATAAAGAGCTTTACTATACTAATATTAAATACTAGTATAGTTTTAGTTTTAATTTAGCTTATAAGGTTATATTTAGCTTTTAAGAGATACTTATAGCCTTTTACTTCCTTAAGGTATTAGGTATTTATATATACTTTTATTATTAGTTATTTTAATATAATAGGGATTATATTCTCTTATACTATTATATTAGAATGCTTTTAATAAGTCTTATATATTAGAATTATATTTATAATATCTATTTATAAACTTAGCTACTAATACTATTATTTAAGTATAATAATAGTTATTTTATATTTTTATAGCCTTAGTTAATATAGTAATATTAGATTAATTAGTTACTTACTTTTTTATTTATAATTATTAAAATAGAGTTTATATAATTCTTTCTAATTTTATAATTATATTTCTAAATGCAGCCACTTTAAATAAAGTGCCTTTTAGCTTCCTTTTTAATTTATATATATATAGGTTTATTAACTTTTTAAGTTTTATATTATATATAAGAATTCCCTAAGCTATAGCTATTTTCTATTATAATAGTCTTTAAAAGCTATTTTCTTAGCTTTAAAATCAGTCCGCAGCTTTAGGACTTGATCTCCTTTACTAAGCTGTATATTATCTCCTAGAATTGGGCAGAAATAGAAGTTAATCTAGTTTTTAATATTACATTTACCTTCTTTATTTAATTAGTTAGATAGACCTATTGCTTTTTAATAGTCTATTAGTAATACTATTTTTAATTTTTTAATATAGTAGATAGTAAAATTAAATAATAGAATATAACTAATCCACCTAATAATAAAGCACTTAAGATATTATTTGCCTTCCTATTAAGCTAATATATAAGAACTTATAAATCTATTTTAATAGTAAATATAATTTTATAAAATATACCTTATAACTGCCTAATTATATATAATATAGCTTAATACTCTCTTTTAATAGTATTATATTATTATTTTATATTATTTTATAGCTCTAACCTAAAATAAATAGAGTATCTTTCTTATTAATAACTTAAAAAAGAATATAGCCCTATTTAAGTAGACTAGTATTAGTTATTAGAATAACCTCCTTAGCTTTTTAAAAGTAGTTTAATATTATTAAAATAGGAGTAATAGTAATCTTCTCTTTTAGGATTTATATTACTTCTACTTATTTAGATGCTTAAATGAACTTAATATTCTTTTTTAATAAATAGGTTAATAGTTAAATTATAAGAGTATAGCCTTTTATCTAATAATAATAGTAGCTAATAATATTAAGGAATAAGTAAACCTTTATAATTAAATTATAATCTATTTACTTTATAATTTTAATAACTTTAGCCTACTTAAGGCGCAGCTAAACATCCTGCATATATACCTAACTATTACTATTATATTTTAATAAAATTATAATTTTACTATTAAAATTATATAATTTAAAAGTTTAATATTTATAAAGTCTTATTTAAATTAATTAGATATTTAAAATATACTTATATATATTTAAAAGTTAGAGCTTATTATTATATATAGTTTTTAAACCTTTTATTATAATATTATTAAGAAATATTAATAAATATTAGGTAATAGGTTAAATAAAATATAAGTAATAATCTTTAAGAATTAAATAATAGAATTTATTACTTTTATAATAAGTATATATTTTAAATAGGCTAATTAGTATATTAAATATTATTAAATTTTAGCTTTTTTATTTAAAGTATTTAATTATATTTAGAAAAGAAGTCTAATAGAATATATTTTATATATTATTATATTAGTAAAGAACTTATTATACTTAAAAGTATAAAGCTATTATAAATTATATACTAATTAATATAAATAGTTAAATTAATTAATTGGATTTTATTATCCTTTTTAATAATAATATATAAGGGTTTTAATATAAGCTATAACTCTCTTTTAGAATTTATCTCTTTATATATTACTTAAGAAGGTTTATAACTTACTTTATAATCTAGAGGAATAGAAATACTTTAGCTTATTAAGCCTTATAATTAATTACTTTTAAATTTATAAAAGGGCAATTAAAGGTTAAGTTTCCTATACTTATTAAAATCCTATATAAGCGCGGCCTCCTATTTTATATTATTTATAAAAAGATCTCCTTTTCTTTAAATAAGAGGATATTTTCTATTTAATTAAATAGTACTAATAGTCTTATTTTATAAAAGCACTCTCCTTTTCTAATAGTTAAAAACTTAAAAGTAATAAAATCTAAATATAAAGTACCCTTTTTTAAAAGTCCTTATATTTACTCCTACTTTTCTCCTTCTAATAAGGTCTCCTTTAAGTATTAAACTATCTAAGGGTTAATTATTAATAGGGTAAATTTTAATACCTTTCCTTTTAAAAAGAGTATTTACTTTTACTTTTATAAGTTAGTTCTTTTTTTTTTTTTAGGGTTAGCTTTCTTATATTATTTATTAAATTTAATATATATAATAACTAGTTTATATTACTATTCTTTTACTTTTTTTTAATAATTAAATAGATAACTTTTTTAATATCTCTTAAATTAGTATATTATTAAGTTAAATTATTCCCTTTTTTAAATAAAATTATTAAGTAGATTTTTAAAAAAGACTTATTACTTATATTATAATTTGCTTATATAAGCATTCTTATATAAGGTTATTATTTAATACTCTTATAGCCTAGGTTACTAGCTATATATTACTTAAAATAAAATAGATTATTATTTAATTAGTTTAATTATATAATTAAATATAAGCTTTAAAGCTTAATAAAAGGCATACTTAAAATAAATAGTACTATTATATTTCTTTTAATATAATATATATTTTAATAGGGTATAAGTACTATTAAAATATAAATAGTATTATAACTACTAATTATTCTTACCCTACCTTTAAATATAAAGTTATTAAAACCTTATATATAATATATTAACTAATACTTTTTTATAGTTTACTAGAAATAAATTACTTTTAAATCTTAAATTAACTAGGCTTTAATTATTATACTATTATAATATTTAAATTAAATAGTAATTTAAAGTATCTTCTAAATATAAGTAGAATTCTCTTTTTATAATATAATAAATAGTAATAGGTTTATTATAAAAGTATTTAATTAAATAGTTACTAGTTTTATTAAGCCTTACTAGTATTTATAAAGTCTATTAGGGATTCTTCTATTCCTTTTAATATAAAAGTACTATTTAAAATAAAAAGACTTTTATATATATAGGAGAGATAATATTATTATTACTAGCTTATTAAATATAATAGGGCAAGTATAAAGTTAGTAGTTATAATCTTATAATATACTTTTATATTAATCTTTTCCTCCTCCTCTTTACTAGCTAAATAGTATAACCTTAGGGTTCTATTTTTAATAATATTAGAACCTACTATTTACTTTCCCTATTAACCTATTTAATACTTTTAATACTTTTATATTATTAAAAGTCTTTATAATAGCCCTTCTAGTATTAAATTAATATTATAATATTTTTAATAGTTAAAAATATCTTTTTAAATAGGTCTCTTAAGGACTTTTCTTTAAATAAACCGAGCTAT
>JAGPYM010000137.1:0-19180 GCA_020736575.1 Thelonectria olida
GTTTTAATAGGGCTTATAATTCGTTTTAAAGTAAAAGTCCTTATTAAATAAACCTTACTTAAGGAACCTTATTTTAACCTTTTAATATAAAAGTACCTTTCTATTTAACTCTAATAATATAACTTTTATAAGTATTAAAATATACTAGCTATTTTTAATTTACTTATAATAATAAAAAAATATAAAAAATAGGGAAAAAGCTAATATATAAAATTATAAACTCTTTTATATTTAGCCTAGCATATAATAGTATATTTTTAGCTATACTTAAACCTTTTAAATTATAAATTTAAATTTAAAAGAAAAACTATAATTAGTTTAATTTTAATAGCTAGTAGTTAATTAAATGCAAGTAGCTATTATAATACTTTTAAATTATATATAAAAAAGCTTTTTAATTAGCTTATATTATATTTATATATAAATAATTAAATATAATTAGTAAATTCCTTCTTATTATAAAAGCTTAAAGCTATTTTAAAAGCTAAAATATATTATATTTCTTTATTAAAATATATTATAATAAGGCTATATATTATAACTAATTACTTATAAAAGTATTTATTTTTATATATATTTAAAAGCTAAAAGTTTTCCTTTTATAAATAATATAAAATAAAACTAGTTATAAAGTAAAATAAATAATAATTATTATATTATTATATAGTTTTATTAATTAAATATTTAAATAAGTAATATATTTTAAATAAATTAAATAGCTTAATAATTTAAAAAAAAATTATAAAATTAATAATTAAAATTATAATAAAATTAATAATTAAAATTATAATAAAATTAATAATTAAAATTATAATAAAATTAATAATTAAAATTAATAATTAAAATTATAATAAAATTATAATTAATAAATTTTAATAAACTTATAATATAAAAAATAGAACTTATTAGCTACTCTTTTATTTAAATTATTACTTATTTTATATTATACTAGTGCCCTTTTTAATTTCTACCTATTTAAGTTTATTAATTGCTAAATAATAATATAAATTATATTAGAGTTTAATATATAAATATTATTAGCACCCTAGTTTATATTATACAACAAGGTAAACTTATAGTTTCTATTTATAAAAGCTTCTCAATTAGGAGCTTCGATCCCTGCTACGAGCCTGAAGCGGTCCACAAACCTCCGCCCTTCGAAAAGGGAATTCTTGTCCCAAATGGCTCTAGCAAATTGGATCGAATTTAGACCAACGCCTTTGGAAGCCTCATTCTGGACCGCTTTGATGTTGCCTGCCGCAACGTATCCACGCCTTGGACCAGTTCAAGCGCTGACACGGACAAAGAGTTTCGATCTGAGATGCTCAATGCAATTCGCAAGGTTTATAGAACCGTGTTCGTCGTTTCTGCAAGCTTACATGGATTTGAGCCTTCCGAGTGGCCGCTTGATTACAATTCCGCTAGCGTACAGGTCAGTCGGGATGTTGAACGCCTATTTATTGTAATCGGGGTCGCGGGGCTCATACCTGGGCGTTTGAGTTAACTCATGAGTTTCGACCCTTTTAACTCACTCATATGAGTTACGGCCTAGCCATAACTCACTCATGAGTTTAACTCAGACTCATGAGTCAACTCACCTATAATGATCATGTGACATCGCCAGCTTCCCAAATAGGAAGTTGGTGATAAGAATCTATGGTATTGAAGTGCAGAAAATCGCCGCGCTATTCAATATCACTAATTTCTATATCAATATCATCATTAGCAATGTCCGGATCACATACTAGCCCCAGCCCACCGTGCCGAGTCCCGACAATATGCCCATTCCGCATCCAGTTGCCGAGACACTCAACTTCCTGCAGCCGCTCGCACGTCATCGACAGCCGGTCCCATGATGCGGTCCTACGAGCGCCTGAGAAGGTCCTTTCTGGCTCTGCCGACTGAGGGCTTATCGAGAGTATATCGATGGCCATACGGCTAAGGCGTGGAAACTGCCGTCGTTGTTCAATGCGACACCACCACTCCAGAGGTTTGCAATCGATCTTGACAGCCGGAGAATTAATAAATGCGTCTAGGTTATCGCCATCGGTTGAAAGAGCCGTCTCGACCTCCATCTCCTGTAGCAATAGCTGTAGCTGCGAAGGCGGCTTCCCCGGCGCAGCTGGCATATCCTCCGGAGTAGTTTCTATGTCTCCATCGATATTGGTATTGTATTCCTCCTCCCATATTTGCCGGGCTCCCACAATCGCTGGATTAATCCACGCACTCTTCCAGTTCTTATCCAAGTATGCTTTTCGACAGCGTGGATCGAGAAGAAGAGCGGCGACGTAAACGGGAGCCTCATCAGACATAGAGTAGTATTTATCGAGTACAAACCATCCCATCTCGATAGAATGGAGCATACGGCTATCATGGAACTCCGGGGTCGAGTAGTGTATCTAACAAATTAGTTAAAGGCTGTCTCTTTAACGGAGATAGACCTTACCTTCGCTTTCTCAAAGTGGCTGAGAAGACCATCCATCAGCCGCAGCGTACTGCAGAGGCTCGCTTTATCGCCTTCTGTTATCAAAGTTGCCTCGGTAAAGGGCTGGAGGAAAGTATGCGTTTTCGACAGTATATCCCAGTCGGCGCCTGATAGAAGATGAGCACAGCCGATGTCCTTGTCATGGTCTACCATAAACTGGACGATCTGTGCCTTCTTATCGAGGGCGACACTGATAACTTTATACCATGAGGACCACCGTGTTGCGTTATCGATCCCGAGACTGCGACCCACAGCTTCGCGCCAGTTATCACTATGGATTGGAGAGCTTCCAATCCAGACTGCGAGATGGTGGAGCTTCTGGAGAGCATTAATGCCTTCCCATCCGCTAAATTCTAATTGCTGAGTAGTCCTCTCTCTCGTCGGAGGTCTCTGCTGTCTCCCCTGGTTCTCCTCTGATGTGTGATCCACCGTGGTATCGGGTCCTGAAAGCGTATTCTCATTCAGAGCAGTAGAGAAGGTTTCGATAGACTGCGCACCAGCGGCGTTGCCGGCGGCATTAAGGGCAGCGCGTAAAGCTTCTTTCGAGCGCGCGAGAAGGAAAGCTTGAAGGGAAAGGTTAATAATATGGCCGAAACAGCGGACACGGCGGCGGACAGGATCGAAGATTATCTAGACGAAACTCAGCTGGCACAGCCATAGAAATTTATCTTTACTTACTCCTCGCCCGTGAAGTAGCTTCTTTGATAAAGCTTCTAGGCAGGTATTGTTCGAGGATGCGTTATCCCCAGTATGATAACCCACGCGTCGAATTTCGAATCGCCCCAAGACATCAGCGATCAGGCCGGCCTGGGACTCGCCAGAGTGGTCTTTTCGACACTCTAGCAGACCTAGAAGCGCCTTTCGAAGTTTATAGCCCTTATCGACCCACTGTCCGCATACTGCAAGCATACCATGTCGGTGTGGTGATGTCCAGAGATCAGATGAGAGGTGAATCATCGAAATGGCAGATTGAAGGGACTCGGCCAACTGAGCAGCGTAGAACTCATAGCTAGCTGAGATGTAGCGCATCACTGTACGTCGGGAGGTAATCAGACTATCCTCGATGGCAGGATTACATGCTAGTGCTAGGTCCTTTATCTCATCCCACTCAACCATCGAAAAGGCCACTCTGCGACGTGTGAGAAGGCTGATAAGAGCTTCGATGTAAGCCTGTCGATTGAAGGCATTCCGTAATGCCGCTTCGGATGGCGTAGTCGATGATGTGATATATACGTCGAGCGATTGCTGAGATTGATTCTGCCGGCTAGAGAGCCCGATCAGATATGGATGATTATTCCTTATGTGGCGCCGCGCATTGCCCTTATAGCCATCCTTCCATGGCTTCGCCGTACAGTATAAGCAGACATATAAAGTGCGAGGCTTCGCCTTCTCTCTGGTGAAAAATCTCTCAATATCGATGAAGTCGGGGGCGGAAGAGGGTGTCCTCGGTACAGACGAAGTTTCGGATGCCATGGCGATGGCTTGATGGTATAGATAATGGATCGAGGCGATGAAGAGTCTGCCGATAAATCGTACTAGAAACTGCAGTAGCTACTCGGAAGACTTTTTTTACCTTAAGATTCTTGTCAATTTCTGATGGATCTGGATCATAGGGATAGAAGCTCTTGATTCTCTATCTAATGAGTGGAAACAGGTCGGTTTCTTATACATAAGATGAATTGGTCCTCCGGGGCCGTTGTGTTTAAGAACTTGCTTTTTGGGAGACATAGGTGATACCAACCACTGACGGGAAGTCCGGACTTCCGGGCTGCCGGTCTGAACTGCCTGTCTGAACTGCTGGAAGACCTTCCTTCCGGTTTGATCAAATGTATGACCCTTTGGTCTGTTGGATGTGATAATTCTGAATATAGAGGGGTTGCGATAGATTAGATTAGATTATAGAGCGGGCTAATCAGACGCCAGGAACGCCGTTGTGAGTTTATGAGTTAACTCATGAGTTAGCAGCGATAACTCAGACTCAACTCATATGAGTTTTATGAGTTAGAGTTATGAGTTAACTCATGAGTTAGGTTTGAGTTAACTAAAATGCCCAGGTATGGCGGGGCTCATCAGAGTGGTATTGTTCTTTTCTTTCCTCCTTGCGGGATTGGCGTTACAACACGCGAACGAACTACGAGAGTCTTTAGTGGATCGACCGGACAATCTCATCGAGAGTTATGCGCTCCTTCATCAGTGCGCCAGCTTGGGAGCTATGGTGGAAGATGTATTCGCGCACGATCGGTACGAAGGCCATTTTATAGAGGCGGCCAAGAAGAGGTGGACAATAGAGGATGGCCTTTCTAGAATTAGACTGGACCAGGGCGGAAGGCCGAGATTCGAGGTTGGAAATCTGACGAGGAAAATGGCTGGCTGACTTCCACTGATAGAGTTGCCGCAACCTTAGAGCCGAGGACCGAAAGAGCCGTAACCCTAAGCCATCCGTAATGACCAAGAAGTGGCTTGAGTTTGGTCTCAGAATAATGTTTTATACTCTTTCTTTAAGAGAATTTTAATACCGTCGAGCTACTTCTATATATTTGAGAGGCACTCGTGTGATGATTAGTTGGACCCGTGTGAATCGCTGCACTATACGAACACTCTGGTTTCACGTCTTACCCGCTCTGACACCTACAGTGAAAAAAAAAAAGACGAAATACTTCATTGTAGGGGTTACTGGGCTTGACTTCCAAGAGGGGTTAATTACTTCCTTGCACAGCCGCATGGACCCTTCGCTTCTCGTCATGCAGTGGGTCAAACTTGAAGTTGTGGAAGCCTGAAATCGAACAAACACATCAACGATAGATATTTCTTCACAACTCACATCTTGTTTGCGCTTCATCTCTTTCCGGTATTTCCCATTATCATTTCTCAATCTACTAGCTTAGCTGTCTCGATTCATTTCAACAAGAATCATCATGGCCGAACCAAAGGAACGGAAATTCCCAATTAGCATCATGCGTCTCTCGTTCCAAGAATCCGCCCAGGGTAAACTTAACGTATCACCGCAATGATATAAAACTATGGGAAAAGTCACTAAATAACCCAACTTCCAACGCATCTTGGCTCGAATGGGGTTCCTTGCGAAAGTGATGACGTGCCTACGACCAGAACCCTTGCACACTATAATACTGTACCCGAGACTCCTCACGAACGTTACGGACACCCGACGCTGGAGTCCTCTGAAGAACAGGTTCTTGAGAAAGTTGGCACTACGAAGCCAAGTGCTGTCGCTAACAATGCCATCCGAACTGCAACTCCAATCTCTTCGTCACGGAGTGCTTCGGATTGTTCAACCTCGGCACGCATGCCGCAGCTGCCGGCCGCATTGCTTGAGATGGTTGAAGTTCCGAAGAACACCGGCGACGGACCACTAAGCACGACCCCTTCACGTTGTAGCAGCACTTCCAGAACGTGTGACGCATCTCAAGAAGGACGCGAGCGATGATTCACCCTCAGCAAAGTGGGATTCCCATCGGCGAGTCGACGGTCGTTATCGCCTCCGGGTGTACCATAGAACAGGTTGACGTTATCGGCATTGTCCAAGACCATCAGCCATAGACCAACTTCCTCTCTCTGCAGCCAGTCTTGGACCAGTCCGAGCATGTTAACACTAGAATCGTTTCGCCGGGACAATTGTAGTCTGTCTGCGATGGATCGGTATGCCTCTCCGAACCTGGTCTCGGAACTCGCATGGACCCTGAAGACGCTTGTTTGCAGCGATGTTCCGCTCGTCAAATGAGATACTAAAAATAGACTACTCTTTTCACTTTATATTTGTACTAAAAATAAGTAGGTGAGTCGGAATTGGGAATGTAGCGTTAGGGGTAGTTGAAAGCAGCTCCCTGGGCACAGCAAGGGTTAGAAATACACAAGTATATAAGAGGGATGAAAGTTATATAAAATTAATTAGATGGCCAATATTCCAGCTAACGACTTCTTCGCCCGCCTCTACTCTGTACTAATTCCAAAAGTTCGCTGCCAAGTCTGCAAGAGCGAGGGGTATCGATTTGCTAGTCCGCAATTAACGCTAATAAATCACTTAATCTGCCTTCGTAACCTTGAACAAAGTTACTCTAGGGACAAGCTTAAATGTATGGGGAGTATAATAACCAGTGTGCAGTAAACTTAGGTAGTAAGTTGTGGCGCATTTACCAGTCGATTGGAGCGACAACTGGAGAACCACAGGGGTCGAGTTTATCGCCAATCCACCACCTCTTCTACCTGGACCAGCGATGGAAAGCCTTCATTTTATCGTTCTCATTAGTGGCATCCTCCTCCCCCTCTTCCTCCCTCCAGCCCTGTCAGCCCTCGCGAACCTGGAAATTTTACAACGGAGAGCGGGGTTCCGAACTTACACCATTAGCACTGTCACATTCAGTAGTAGGTTGCAAAAGAAGTCATTAGAAAGCTCTTGATTTCTTGATCTAATGAGTGGCTTGGGGCCCTATTTCTAGCTGTTTAGTGAGGCTCTAGCTGAGGGGTTGTTACAGTGCTGATACAGCTCTCTAACCGGTAGTTCGGACCTCCGGCTAGCCGGTCTGATCTTGACAAGCACGTAGGTGGCGCAAACTTAATAAGGCAGAATGGCCAACAAAAGTATCAGCCGCCGGCATAGAACTTTCTCTTGGCCTCTATATCGACGTCAATACTAACAGACACAGAGATCCGACAATTGGCCGCTCGTCTGCTAATACTTAATATTACTTATATATAGGCATGCAGATAGGGAGAGTTAAAGATATATAAACAGCAGGTGCATGCAGAAAGTTATACAGAGGGAGATTAATATGCTATTATCGGCCAGCTTATTATTGGAAAGCGAGGGGGTAGCGGTTTCGAACCTAAGCTAAGGGAGGTCGGCAGGTGTAATATTAAGTGACAGTTAGCTATCTAGCTAGTAAGGCTAAGATTCCTCCATTTCTTACAGCGTCCAAAATAACGAGCCGATGATGCAAAGTTATAGCCACTAGTCTTCCGGCGCCTTTGTGAGGTGGTTAGAGGCTAGTTTCACACTCTTGTAATTTATATTAAGGCGTTTTAAGTTTCCTGCAAAGAGACGACTAAGAGTAGTATCTATATATATATACCCGTCGGTTCCGTCTGTGTGGGGCACAGGTTGACCGACTAAGTGAGACTTTCACTTAGTCTGGCACAAAAGTCCTGGACAAACACAAAGTCCGGGACATCGGAAAATCGCAGTTTTAGCGGTGTTTAGGTGTAAAATTGATATCCTTTTATTATTCTGACCGTCCCTGTTAATTTCTTCATACAAAATTTGAATGGGAAGCTATTCGTAGTTGAACCTTTGCACAGAGCTGTTTTTTTTATTTTTTATTATAAATTCCGCCCGTATAACTATTGAAATAGCCCGCCTTTTAACCTAAGCGTTTCCTGCCTCTCGAGGCACAACACCACGTATTTCATCTGCTATTATCGTCTCTAGCATCGTGAAGTCAGGCAGCTCGAGCGGTCTTACTTTTTCTAGTGATTTCTGCTATCTATTTCCATTGCAGCGTGTGTGGTTGAGTCTCGGGCGGGCACGGCGTTAAAGGCAGCTGTATTAAGGCTTAGGTTAACGCCTCTATAAGTTGTATTTCTTCAGTTGGAATCGGCAGCGGTAATAATATTATCTAAAGCAGCGTTTCTAGCTGTTAAACAAGGCTATCGTAATCAACGCTACTGCTTCAGTCGAGGCGGAATTCTTCAGGATCATCACTTCCGGTCTCGGGAGGCCTGGCGCTCCAATCCACCGCGTTTGGCGGCTTTAGTGCGTATCGGGACTTCCGAATAGACTCCAGGACTTCTAGGGGATAAGGGCTATCGATCATAAAGCCGTCAGTCTTTTCATTCAAAAGGCGGGTAAATTCGGAAGCCTGGGTCTCAAGGGAAATAAAGTCATTTGACCGGCCTGTGTGCTCAAGCCACGGCTGGACATAGAGCTTCTTTTTGATGCCGTTGATGATGACCTCCTTATTAGTTCGCCACTCGGTACAAAGCTTCTCTATCTTAGCTTTTGCGGATTTCCTATGGGCTCGAAGCTCCTGCCATTCCTGCTTCTTATGTTCATTAGCACGAAGTTTTTCGCGATACTGGCGCATATCCTTGAGGCTCAAAGACAAGAAAAAAGCCCCATCTTTGGTGGCAGGGACCTTTAGCTTTCTTCGCCAGTTGTATTGCTTCGAAAGGCGCTCTTGGTAGGAAGAAACGTGAACTAACAGGCTGCTTTCCATCACGGAGGCTTCAGCAGCTACAGCACCTAGATTTTGAAGCCTGCTGCGGGTCGGAGAGCTGACATATCGTGATATCGGTTTCGAATATCTCGGGCAGCGTCAGAAGCGCCCTGGAAGCGGGTTTCCTTGGGAAGCAGGTTCTCGAGCCCTGGATCGATCGGTTGCTGTTTTTTTCGTCGCTTTTGAAGCATCACTTTCACCACAGGCGGGATCAGGTGGAAAAATGCCCGACTTCTCAAAGCCGGATATGATGTTCTTTGGCTTGAAGCCGCCGTCGAAAATGCGCTACTAACGTTAGCACCGAAGGATAAAGACGTTAAAATCAACGCACCTGAAATCCCTCCATGAATTCGAGCCTTGAGAAGGTTATTGCCCCCCCCCCACGAAGCGCCTGCCTAAGCACCTTTTGATGTGTTACTTTGAGCGGCTGAAAAACACCCACATCCATCGGCTGGGTCATGTGCGTTGAGTGCGGCGGCAGGGTGACGACGATGATATCGAATTTCTTACAATATTCCCTGAAAATGAAGGCTCCGTGACCCGTGAAGCCGTCGATCACGAGCAGCCGGAAAATACGGTCTTTTTCCTCTATTTCTTCGGTTCCTGGGGGGATGTCATATGTAATGTGAGGTAAAAGTGGGTGCCTAAGGTGCTCGTCACGGCCAAACCAGTCGTGGAAGCTAGCTTCCTTTGCTTGTGCAGTTGCTGACTTTTCCCAGGACCACCAGTTGAAGTGATGAACCCATTCAAAGAAAATCTCGCTATTGCAGAAGCCGGTCTCTGACTGTGAGAAACGCATCTCTTCATGAGCATCGATATCGGCAAAATCGAGCGTTGGGAGGGTCTTGAAGATGAGCCAGGGAGGGATCGTATCGCCTATTGCGCTGCCGGTCCCTAGTAAAGTCATCATCTCACGATTTCCCGGGCACAAGGTTGATGCCTTATTGCTTCCTCTAGTCTTCATAATTAGTACCTCTAGCCGGTGACGAAGCAAGCCGATTATAATACCGCATTCATCTTCATTCCAGGTCTCCGAGGGACCGATCCGGAACTCCTTAACCGTCTTAGCAAGTTGCTCGAAGAATTCCTGCGTTTCCTGCACTTCTGACTCCTCAAAGCCTCGTCGTGATGCCTCTACGGACCTCAACCGTGCCTTCTGAAGCTGCGGATGATGCTTAAGAAACCTCGAATACCACGATCGCGATACAGGCTGCGCATTAGAGTCACGGCGGCTGCGGAGCGCATTTGCAGCGTCAACGACCTCGAATTTCGAGGCCGGCAGCCCGGTGCGCTGGAGCCAAAGAACGAAAGCTACGATAGCCTCATATTCATCATCTGTAAGCAGCCGGGGCCGCCCCATGAGGCGTGGTTTCCCTGAAGTCAGTGATTTGAGGGCTCTAGCAACTGCAGACTTTGACGCGTTGAATCGATCGGCAGCTTCGCGTATTGTCAGGTGTTTTCGAGGCTTCCGTAACCGTAAGGTTGGAATTGGAGGGCCTCGTGATGCTAGTTCTCCGTGGTCTCCCGGCCCTGGTGTCTCTCCATCAAAATCCTGCAACATGCAACACACACACACAAAACACATCAGAAGCTATCCCCGTAAGACCAGCGCTGCTGTAACAGGCGCGCGTTCCTTTTTTTCCCCTTTTCGCCAAGCTAAGACGAGGAAAGCACCTCCTGCAGGTGCTGCGCTCCTGCCCGTTTTTACCCCTTGTCACCGACCGTCCCACGCTCCTGCTACAAGCTGAAATTCGGCCCTAAATCTGTTAGTATAGATACCTCCAATGATCTCCTTTCGGACTTCTTCCTTTTCCCTCCTCTCCTCCTCTTCTTCTTCTTATTCCCTCTTGTCTTCTAAATTCTCGGCATCGTCCTCTTCTCTACTCCTCAAACGCTCCCCCTTCACAGCCCACCGCCTTGCATCTTCCAAGTCAAACCCCCCCCCCCCCCCACCACCACCATCCTCACCAAATCTCTCGCGATCCGACCGGCGCACCATGGCTGAGCAGGACATCACCAAGTACCTCAAGCAGAGCCACGACCGGCTCTTCGACAACAATAAGGCGTGGGCCGAGGCCAAGGCAAAGATCAACCCCGACTTCTTTAAGCACCTCGCCTCGGGCCAGGCCCCCGAGTACCTCTGGATCGGATGCGCCGACTCGCGCATCCCCGCTGAGCAGATCTGCGGCCTGGAGCCCGGCGAGGCATTTATCCACCGCAATATCGCCAACCTCGTCTGCAATACTGACCTGAACGCTATGGGCGTCATTAACTACGCCGTCAAGCACCTTGGCGTCAAGCATATCATCGTCTGCGGCCACTACGGCTGCGGTGGTGTCAAGGCCGCCATGACCCCCAAGGACCTCGGCCTATTAAACCCCTGGCTGCGGAACATCCGTGACGTCTACCGTCTGCACGAGAAGGAGCTTGACGCTATTAAGGATGAGGACGCCCGCTATAACCGCCTGGTGGAGCTCAATGTTATTGAGCAGTGCCGCAACGTTATCAAATCGGCTGATGTCCAGCAGTCGTACCACGAGAATAAGTACCCTATTGTGCACGGCTGGGTCTTTGGCTTCCACGATGGTCTGCTTAAGGACCTCAAGATTGACTTTAAGGCCGTCTTGCACGACATCCAGAAGATTTACAACCTTGTCGATAACAAATGAGTTGAGCGTGGCTGGTGTCAATTAAAGAAAAGCGATTTGTCACATCGTATCACTAAGGCTGCTCTGACACACGGGCTATGTGTCCTACGGTGTCAGACTTGGATGAAACCGATCGTAAGAAACACTTCGTCACAGCTGATAAATACGACCCTACCCAAGGAAGGATAAAATAGACCAACTTCAGTCATTCATTTAGTTAGAAATCAAGAGCGTCAACGCACAGTTAAAATCCCCCGTTGAATGCGCACATCATGCTGTGACCGTGTGACTAACTGTGCAAGTCACCCAAAAACGCGTCGTCATCTTTCCCCAGGCTGGCTCCATTGGGATCTCAACTCACGGGCCTTCTTAAATGCCAGCTAGATAAATATGTCGGTGGCGCGTTCTTTCCTTCCTAGAAATGCAGGGATTTCCTTAAGTCTCCAGCCTTACTAGCCCTACTAGTAACTGTTATAGGGACTATAGCTTAGCTTCCCGCTTTTTTAATCTAATACTAGTTAAATTGTTATTTAGTAAATAATAATTAAAATTAGAAAAAAAAAAAAAAGATATATGTAAGTTATAAGGTAGCTAATAATTAAATTATAAAATAGCTAATAATTAGTAGTTTTTTATTTTATAAATTAATAATAAGTTTTAATCTAGCTTGGGGTATAATAATATATTTTTAAGTATAATTAAATTAAACCTTTTAAATTATAAACTTAAGTTAAAAATAAAGAAAACTGCAGTTTATTTAAAATTAATAGCTAGTAGCTAGTTAAATATAAGTAATTTTTATAATACTTATAAGCTATATATATAAAGGCTTTTTAATTAGCTTATATTATATTAATATATTGTAAAGGCTAGAGCTATAGTGGAAAATGAAGGTTAGAAGCTTTGGGAGCAGATGGAGGAATAGGGAGTAAAGATATCTAAATTCTGATTGGATATTCAGAATCAGCAAATCAAGGTGGTCATAAAGATATAGAGAAGGTTCTAATTGGTTGAAAGTTCGTTGTAGATATTAATAATTAGATTAGGTTGGATAAGGGAAGGAAAACCCTTGTCTTTTATATATAATAAGTTGGGTCCTATTGGCCCTAGGTAAAAGATACGTATATCAGATGAAAACTCTGTCATTCCTCTATCTAATGGTATTTGGAATGCTTATATAAGTGCATTCCTTCTTATTTAAATAGTTGGTTGAAAGTGGAAGACTTGAGAGGCGCGTCGGATTGTTATACGTTCTAATGCGCTTTCCTATTCGGGATTGTATGCCTTATTGGGGCGGATATTGCCTATTAGGGTAAGAACGGTATGCACTAGTGGGTCCGCCTTGCTAATTTGAAAATAAGTGAAATATCCTGGATAAAAGTATAACTAATAAGATATATAGAGTAAAAAGTATATTGTTATAATCCTTATATTTTTATGGATTTAATAATAAACTTTATTCCCTTAATAGGTAAAGTATATTTAAGTTATTCTATTTTATATATTTAAGCTTATATAAAAACTAGCTTTTATATATATAAATAATTAAATATAACTAGTAGATTTCTAATATTATAAGAGTTAAAAGCTAGTTTTAAAAGTTAAAATATATTATATTAGCTATTAATTAATTAATTATAAGGCTGTATATTATAGCTAATTGCTTATAAGAGTGTTTAATTTTATATATATTTAAAAGTTAAAAGTTTTCCTTTTATAAATAATATAAAATAGAGTTAGTTATAAAAAATATAAAATATTATAAATAATAAAAGTTGGAAAATAAATAAAATATAAATACTTTATTTATAATATAAATTTTAAAAGTATTTTATAAAAGAAAGAAAATATTATTAGTTTATTTTTTATATTATTATTATTTATTAAAATAAGCCTAGTACTAGTATATAATAAAAGTTAATAGAAGTAAAACCTAGCCTTATATTTATTATAATAAGCTTTTTTATATAGTTTATAATTAGCTTTTAAGTAAAAATCTAAGTAGAAAAATATATAAAAAGGTTAATATAATAGTAAAAATTACTAATTATAAAGTTATATTATTATAATTAGTTAATTTTTAAGATTTTATTAATTAAATAGTATTAAAATTAAATATATATAAAAGAAAGTATTAAAAGTTATTATTATTTACTTAATATTTATTATATATTTTAATAAGTAATTATTAATAAATATATTAAATAGCTAATAATTAATTTAATATAATAGCTTATATTATTATTAAAATTAAAAAGATTATTAAAGTTTTAGTTTTTAAACTTTTCTTTTTTATTTAACCTTTTTATCTTCTTACCTTTTTAACTTTTATATTTATTTAACTTACTTTTTATTTTTAAATTTCTTTTTATAGCTTTTTAAATAAGTATTTAAATTATTACTATTATATATAATAAGTCCTAAAGTTATAACTTATAAATATTTAATAAAAGTATTTTAATAAATTACATATTATTATTATTAAAATAGTTATTTTTTTTTTCTTTTAACAAGTTATATAAAGCTTTTAAGTTTCTATTTAAAAAAGTTATAATAGTATTTATATATATTATATCTTTTAATTAAAATCTTATAATTTAAAAGAATTAAAATAATTTTTTAATTAATATTTAATAGTATATTTATATTATATAATATATAAATATTTAAAAGTTATAATATTTTTAAATATTTATTAAAATCTTTTATTAGCTTAATATATTTAAAAGAAATCTTTATATTTTAATATAAAATAAGTAATTATATACTTTTTATTATTTAATAAAATTATATTATATTTAATTAAGAAAAATTTAAATATTTTACTTATTATATATTTATTATTAGTTAAATCATATAAATTAAAATTAAATAAAAAAAATAAATACTTTTATATTAAAAGCTTAAAATAAAGTTTATTAAATAAAGTTAACTTAATAAAAACTATTATTTTAATACTATTTATAAGCCCTATTAAAAAGTAATTTATAATAAATATAAAGTTATAATTTAACTTATATTAACTTTTATTATATATTTAAATTATTAGCTTTTTTAATAATAATAATAATAATAATAATATTATATAAATTTATGTAAAAGTATTATATATATTATTATAAATTTCTAAATTAGTTAATAAACTATTATAAACTTTTTAAAAATATTTAATATATAAATATACTTATTTAATATATTAAATAAATATAACTTTTTAGTTTTTAATATAATTTAATTATATTTATTTATTTTAAAATATATTATTAAATATATTAATTTATTATATTATATAAAATTTAATATTTTAAGTTTTATATTAATATAAATTTAAAACTTTTTAATTTTATTTATATAAGATTTATTAAACTATTATAATATTAATATATTTATTAGTAATTTTTATTATTATATAAACTTTCTAATATATCTTACTACTTAGTTATTTATTTCTAATAATTAAAATACTTTTAAACTTTTTTACTCTTTTTTAAAGTTTTTTTATTTATTTAATCTTTTTAGCTTTTTATTTTTTTTAATCTTTATATTTATTTAATTTACTTTTTATTTTTAAAACTTCTTTTAATATTATTATTATTATTATTATTATTAAAAAGGCTACTAATTTAAATATATAATAAAAGTTAATATAAGTTAAACCCTAGTTTTATATTTATTATTTTAAGCTTTTTAATAAAACTTATAATTAGTTTTAAAATAAAAGCTTTTATTAAATAAATCTTATTAAAAAAATTCTATTATAAGCTTTTAATATAAAAGTATATATATTTATACTTAAATTTTAACTTATATAATTTAACTAATACTTTACAATTAGTAACTTTTATTATTATATTATTATTAAAAAAGCTAATAATTTAAGCATATAATAGAGGTTAATATAAGCTAAACTCTAGCCTTGTATTTATTATAATAAGCTTTTTAATAGAGCTTATAATTAGTTTTAAAATAAAAGTCCCTATTAAGTAAACCTTATTTAAGGAACCTTATTTTAAGCTTTTAATATAAAAGTATTAAAAAAGGAAAGTTTAAAAAAGATTAAAGTGGGTCTAAGGGCATTTAAACTAATAGAAATAAAATAAAGCAACTAAATAGTAAAATATATTAAAAGTTTATATAATAATAACAATTACTAATTATAAAGTAAAAAACTTTATATAACTTTTTAATTAAAAAAGAAATACTATTTTAATAATAATAATAAGCAATTTATTAAACTAATATAATTAAATACTTATAAATTATAGCTTTTTTAACTTAGGGTATAATAGTATATTTCTAGTTATAATTAACATAAACCTTTTAAATTAGAAACTTAAATTAAAAATATAAAAAACTGCAATTAGTTTAATTCTAGCAGCTAGTAGCTAATTAAGTATAAGTAAACTTTATAATACTTTTAAGCTATATATAAAAGGGCTTTCTAATTAGCTTGCGCTATATTAATATATAAGTAATTAAATATAATTAGTAGATTTCCTATTATTATAAGAGCTAAAAGCTTGTTTTAAAAGTTAAGGTATATTATATTTATATAAGCTAGAGCTATAATAGAAAATAAAGGTTAGAAGCTTTAAAAGCAAATGGAAAAATAGAAAGTAAAAATATTTAAATTCTAATTAAATATTTAAAATTAGTAAATTAAGGTAGTTATAAAGATATAAAGAAGGTTCTAATTAGTTAAATGTTTATTATAAATCTTAATAATTAGATTAGGTTAAATAAGGGGAGGAAAACTCTTATTTTTTATATATAATAAATTAGGTCCTAATAGCCTTAGGTAAAAGATATATATATTAAATAAAAACTCTATTATTTCTCTATTTAATAGTATTTAAAATGCTTATATAAATGCATTCCTTTTTATTTAAATAGTTAGTTAAAAGTAGAAAACTTAAAAGGTGTATTAAATTATTATATATTTTAATATACTTTTCTATTTAGGATTGTATACCTTATTAGGGCAGATATTACCTATTAGGGTAAGGATAGTATATACTAGTGGGTTTGCCTTTCTAATTTAGAAATAAGTGAAATGTTTTAAATAAAAATGTAATTAATAAGGTATATAGGGTAAAAAATATATTATTATAATTCTTATATTTTTATAAATTTAATAATAAATTTTATCTTTTTAATAGGTAAAGTATATTTAAGTTATTTTATTTTATATTTTTAAGCTTATATAAAGACTAGCTTTTATAGCTCCCCTGAAGCTATATTATATCTAGTTTTTTATAAATATATTACTAGATATATTATAGATTCTAAAATAAAAGTCTTTTTATATAACTTTAATAAACTTAAGTATTTATAATTAAACATATGTTTTTATTAAAGAGAAAGTATTTAAAACTTTTTAGTTATAAGATTTTTAAGGGAAATCTTTAAAACCTTTTATAGTTAAAAAATTAAAAAATATTATTTAAGGAAAATATAAGATAAAAACCTTAGTTATATAGAGAAAATCCTTAAGGAAATAGAATAAAAAACTTATTTATTATTTGTTTTTTAAAATATAATTATTTAAAGATAAATCTTTTAATAATCTATGGAATTCTATTAGTTTTAGATCTTTTATAAAAAAATCTATTATATTATTTTTAGATTTTATATAGAAAATCTTTATATTTCCTTATTTAATCTCTTTTCTAAAAAAATAATAAGCTATATTTATATGCTTAGCTTTTTTATAATAAGAAGAATTCTTAGCTAAGGTTTTAACAGCCTTATTATCTATTAATATAAAAGGTATAATATTATTTTTATTTAAAAAGAGATTTTCTAATAGATAATTATATATATTATTTAAACCCTTAGCTTTTTTAACTGCTTTTTTAAAAGCTATATATTTTACTTTTATAGTTAAATTTGTAATATATTTCTACTTGCAGCTATTCCAACTTAGAATATTTTTATTTATAAAAAAGTAGTATTTACTTATAAATTTTCTATTTATAAAACTAGCTCCCTAGTTAGAATTAGTATTGCCTCTTATAATTAAATTTAAAGATTTTAAATTTATATTATAATTATATAATAGGCCTATATTTAGGTAGGTATTTATATATTTTTATAATAAATTTAAAGCTTTTTTATAAGTATTATTTAGTTTAAATATAAATATAAATAAATTTATAATAATATATTAGGTCTAGTTTTTAAAGCTAAATATAATAAAAATTCTATTTCTTATTAAAAATATAACATATCTTTTTTAAAAGGTTTTATTATAGCTTTTATTAACTTTTACCTATTTATAAAAGGAATTTTAAAAGTTCCTATATTAGTTTTATTATATTTTAAAAGTTTATTTCTTATATATTTTATTTAATTTATATATAGCCTTATATTCTTTTTATTTATAATTATTTATATATTTAAAAAGTCTTTTATTTCTTTTAAAAATTAGAGTTTTATAATAGAAAATAATAAAAGCATTTATAAGGAGCTAGACCTAAGTTCCATATAACTAAGAATAGCCTTAATATTAAATATCTAATACTAAAAAAAAGAAAGGAAAAGGCATCCTAACTAAGTCCTAGCAAAAGCTTAAATACTTAATAGCTGCTTGCCTCTTAAAATAGCAGGCCCTTAAAATAGCAGCCCCTTAAGGTAGTAGCCCCTTAAAGTTATAATCCCTTAAAATTAGCTAGAATAACCTAATAAAGTTATTACTACCTTATAGCCATCTAGGTGGCCTATACCTTTAGGAATAGCTATAGCCTTCTAAATTATAACATTTTATAGCAGCTGCTTAAAATAACTATTAGGCTATACTTATAATATTATTTCCCCCTTTCCTAGCTGCCTTACTATTAGGTTTTTATAACCTTACTATCTCTTTTTAATATATAAAATAAATGCCCATTTTATTATTTTCTAGCCTGCGCTTTATATTAATAGTCTTATTATATATTACTTTATATTTAAATAAAAAGTTATATTATTTTTTATAATATTACTTTTAATAGGCTTTAAATAACTTTCTTTAAGTTATTATAATAAATACTATCTAATTATAATATACATACTACTTATTATATATTTATTATATTTTATTATTTATTTAAATTAATAAGAATTACTATTTAATTTATTATTTAATATACTTATTAATAAGTTATTATTTTATTACTAACGTACATGATAAGCGAGTCGGAAATACAAGCGAGTCGGAAAAAAATCCCCCAACCACCTTCATTTTCCTTTAATCAATTATTTCTCAACCACCAAGTATGCCACAGTTAAGCAAAGAGAAAAATATTATCCTCGCCCTTCAGGCTCTTCGAAACGACCCAAAATTACGCATCTATCCCGCTGCAAGGATATATAAAGTCCCGCCTAGCACCCTCTATGATCGATATTATGGCAAACCTTCTCGAGGCGATATTATCCCGAATTCACGCAAACTATCCGATCTAGAGGAACAGATCATTATTGAATATATTATCGACCTAGACTCTCGAGGGTTTCCCCTCGGCTTCGTGGTGTGGAAGAAATGGCCAACCGACTGCTCGCCGACCGCGACGCGTCACCCGTCGGCAAGCGCTGGGCTTCCAACTTCGTCAGGCGACAACCAGACCTAAAGACGCGTTTTAATCGTAGATACGATTATCAGAGGGCTAAATGCGAAGATCCGGCCATTATTCGCCATTGGTTCAGGCTCGTGGAGAACACAATCGCGAAATACGGTATCAACCTAGCTGACATCTACAACTTTGACGAGACTGGCTTTATGATGGGCATCATTGCAAGCGGAATGGTTGTCACGGGCGCAGAAAGACGTGGAAAGGCGA
>JAGPYM010000138.1:0-19015 GCA_020736575.1 Thelonectria olida
GAGCCGGTGCCACCCACAACGGCAAATACCGACTTGGAATTCTGCGGTTTGGTCGAGTCAGGCTGCGAAGCGGGGAGTGTATCGAGGAAATGCCGGACCCAGTAGTGAGGGTTGTGATGCCAAGATCGCGATGAGGCAATACGGTATGCCAGTGACGTTGACAAAATCGCAGATAAATCCCAGATGACCTGCACCGTCCACATGTCTAAGGTCGGTCCTCTTGCGCAGGACTCGAGTTAGTATGCGGACTGACAGCGGGAGACTGTATGCGCTTACTCTTCTCTCTACTCTCCTTTGAACCCTTTGCTGCTGCTTCGAGACGCTCTTCGGCATCCTTCTGCCCCATGTGCTCTCTGTCGGCCTCATTTCTCTCCCTTGAGTCTTAGAGGCACTGAGGAGATATCTAGCTAATACTATCTGGATGGTTCAACTAGTTCCGCCGGCATAGGGGGCCTCTTCTCTGAGCTCGCTGGAAGCTCTACTGGGACCTGCGACAAATCGTTCGACAACTCGTGTGCTAGTTCAAGCACCCTGGAATCGAGTTCTTCAGTTGGTACCGCTTTCGAACCCTCAGGTGTCTTGCGTTTTCCACGCCATAGGTAGTATCCGCCACCAAGCAAGGCGAGGACTACGATAAAGCCAATAGTGCCACCAGCAATAGCCCCGGCCAGAGTTTTCGAAGAAGAAGAATCGGAATCAGAACCAGATGGTGTATATGAGGTCCATTCGGCAGCTACTCTCGTTAGTTACAGGCTCATAGATAGTAGCTGAGGGAGGAATATGTCTTATAATCATCAAACACCAGTCTGATATAATCATCACTCCAATCAATACCGTCCAGCCCCCTAAGCTGCTAATAGTTGCAAGACTTTGTAAGGCAAGTATTAGGATTGGATTCTTACCCGGTCTGGTACCAGTCAATAATGGTATCTAGAGAATCATAGGCGGATGCGTCTGCGTCATACTTGTCGCTCCTCCATCCCCAAGTCTTCAGGTTAAAGATGCTAAGGGCCTGAGCCCAAGGATCGGGGTCTTCCCAGTCCCACTCCAAAGATAGGCCACCAAAGACGAGCATCTGACTTTGATCGACGAGTGCGCAGGCATGTCGCATACGTTCGGGCGACGTGACATTGAGGCTGAACCACTGAAATCCGGGCAAGGACAAGACGGCGATATCACTGCGCGTAGCAGTCGTTCGATCAAGTCCACCATAGACATATCTAATCAACACATTAGCATTACAGGGTAATAGAGATGAGAAGTCCAGATAGACAAAGACTTACATGTCGTAGGTATTATTTCCCTTAGCACCTATGGCAGAAAACTCCTCACGGGCTTTAGGGATATCGCCGCTTGCTTTCTGCCAGTACCACTTCTTTTAAATAGTATCGTAGAAAGTGATATTACTAAAGTCGACCAGTATTAAGTCCACCCTTGCGGCCGAGGCTCGAGATAATATAGCTCCACTCGAGATAAAGATGAAGTTATTGCTTCTAAATCTATTAACGCAAACGGCTGCACCCGAGTTGTATGTGCCATATGGAGGACTTATGGGCACCGTCGACTCATTCGCCCAAGTGTTATCGCTCATGTTGTATATGATGAGTCCAGGAAGTGGAAGAGGGCCTAAAAAGTCGTCGTTAAGTCGCTTGTCTGATGCCTTACTTCCGTAGCCGCCGATGTTGTCGCTCCGCTAGATGCGATCTTAATGTTCTCGAACGTGTCTTTCCTCGTTGACCATAAACCACCTCCTTCTCCATCTGCTTCGAATGCCCAAATGTGAACGTCTTCGGCCAAGTCCGTGGTGGCATAGGGGCCAAAGCCGCCCCATCTGAACATGGTTGTATTCTTTGAATCTATACAAAGCCCCAGATTATTGCCTGGCAGTGGCTCTTTCTTATCGATCCTATTGATGGTGACGGTCGAATTGGTCCATGACTTGTTCAGCGGTATCGAGAGAGTCTCCTTGACTGCGTCCATTAGTAATTGAGCTGCAATCACTTGTTCACGCAAAGCGTACTGGCGATGGAGGGATAATCATCCGTTTGGTCCCCATCGATATATGAGGATATTTCTCCGCCTTCGATGTAGAGATAATCGCCCAGGGCGGCGACTGGAAATGATCAATGTTTCTTGGTCTTGTGTCAGAATGGAAGCAGTACGTTTGCTCACTAGAGTGTAGTGTCCGTCGCCGAAAGAGGGCGCTCGAGTCTGAAGCCACTGGACCAAGAGTACTGTCCGCCTCCTGGCTAGCGGCCAGCTGAGGCCCCAGTGAAGCCAGAAAGAGAGCCGTTTTTAGCATCTTCATCCTCCTGACGATGGATACAAGAGGGCTTCTAAGCGGAAAAAAGAGTGAGCTCCGAAACATGGCTGACTGAGGGCTAGCAGATACTTCCGTTCTCGGTGGTTGTGAGGCGGCGCCTGAGCACTTGACGGACCCCGACGCCGTGCTGAGCTTCTATGCACAGCGGCGCATACTCCTCGGAGGAGAAGACAAGGCTGTCGACTCGGGACCCGGCTCCGAGCTAGATGGCGAGGTTTTGGCTAGACTTTTGGTTTGCGACGTTACCGCTGCTATCGCGAGCAATTCTAGCATCAGGCCCAGGTGGCGTGACGCCGTCATCATGTTTGACCACCACCTTACTGATAAAAGCTGGGATTTCATGCTGCGTGGCTTTAACTTGGACGAGCGAACGGATCAAGAGAGGGAGCTTTTACAATCACATCTTCTCGCCGCGACATAACGGGGAATTATCATCAGAATGCAGCTGGCCTTTGCCTTTTGTTCCTGGTCAAGAGGCAATGGAGGTCGCGTGGTTGCCTACTCATGTCGGTGCCTGCCCATGTGCCTTAGTATTGTCAATAGTAGCCAACATCGATGGGAGCAAAGAAAACATGTACAACATCACAGCATTAACCCTCGAGTCACAATCCCCAGACAGCTTTTCCACTGCTGGCCCACGTGGCGGTTTTACAGACATTGGCTGTCTACGATATATGACCTGGTCATGAGATGGAATCGGAGGAGCTGTCGGCGATGGTGCGGCAACTCTGCTATCACCAGCACGCCCAGCTGACAGCAGCGGACTCCGTGGAGATCATGTCGGGCAGCCGCCCAACAGCAAAAGTCCGCCTCGAGCTGTCCACGTCCTTCCTGGCAGCAGGTACAAGCGCTGACGGGGTTGGGTCCTCCAACTCATCTGATCGTTATGTCAACGGGGCAGTCACGGATGGATTGGCAGGGAAAGTATCTCCACTTCATCAGCATGACGGCATCTGCAAACGACAGTGTGTCTGGCAGCTTGACGAAGAGATGCTGGTTCGCTCTGATGGTCGTAGTCTAGGTCGCTAATAAGCCCGTCTTGGCGCATACTTCTCTCGAGTAGTGCTTCGTCCAGACGTGTCCATTGAATGATGATACCCGACGGGCAGCCTCTGCGGCCATGCCGACATGACCAGCAAAGGGGAAGATGATGGTTGAGATGATCCTGTGGTCTCGTACCCATGACCAGATGCCCACACCGCCGCCATCAGCCTCGACACCAACCTGAAGCGCACGCCGATCTCCAAAAAGACCTCGACACGAGAACAGCTCCACGTCCAAGTTTGACCGCGGCTTTACCGATGACAGCCCTTTCGACAACGATAATGACAGAGCGCCCAGTGCCTTTTCGCAAACCCGGAATCTCTCTGCCATGAGCCTACCGACTCGTCCTCTTCTGAGCCAACCTCCAAGCCTCTCTCTCCTCTGCGTCCTCGGCGCGCTCTCGCTCTACCAGCCCCGTCAAGCGTTCCACCTTGCAGCTCCTCGAGAAACCGGTCTTCTTTGTTCTGATTGCTGCTGATCCGACCATGCAACTTCCCGAGGGCATCCTGCCTGCTTATAATCGCATAATTGCAATCGCCGATCACAAGAACTTCCTGCCCCGAGCAGTCGAGGGAGAACTGAAGGCCATGCACAGGAGGAACAGAGTTAAGCCTTACTGGTTTTTTAACCACGCCGACGACGATGATTCAGCTGTCAAGCATTTGCAAGAGCTCAGCGCTCTTCGCGAGATCGAACAAGCCACAAAAACTTGCCAGACGGAGGAAGCCTCCGAGGCAGCTTGGAACGTCGAAGTCCATGCGCCCCTGCTGAAGCTAGCCCTGGCCTCCTTTCCGTTCCTTTCTCGCGATATCCTGACTTATGCACGCATTAGCAAGCCTTTTGTTCCCGAGATGAAGGCTGCGTCGCATTACGACTTTACGCGGACCAAGATAATTGATTGGGGCATCCGAGTACACCCACCTCCATCTACTTCGGCACAGATTAAGCGAGTCTTACTTGGCCTGCCGGATAATTAGCGCTCGGTGAATCAGACAATATACGGGCCCGTTAGATACGATCCGATTGCCATATCCATCGAGACCAAGATAGCAATTGGCGCTGTGGAGGAGGCAAGGCTACAGCTGGGCGTCTGGGTTGCGGCCTGGCATCAGCGTATAAAAGCCTTATCCCAACAGCCTATCATCACGTTACCTTTAATTCTCGTCCAGGAGCACGAGTGGCACCTATTGCTTGCATACGATAGAGATGATAAAATTATAAATATTCTTGTTTAATTGCATGCTTCTTAGTATAGCTAGCTGACTGATTCTTTAGGAAATTGTTAAAGGCATTGCTATGAGCGACACGAGAGGCTTGGTTGGGTTGTATACTATTCTTACTATATTAAGGGCTCTTGCTTCTTAGGTGCAAAACGAATATATGGCCTGGATCCAGATATTATTTGACAGTTATCTATCTCTATAGAGGATTTTACATCTACTTATTAAATTAGGAGCTTACTCGGTCATGTTAAGCATATATCTATAGACTATTTATTACTCAGCCCGCAGCCCACATCTGCTGTTAGTTGTACCTTGCGCTGGATCCGATTTTATACATAAAGAATATTTTTCACCATTTATATTAACCTTTATTGTATGCTAGCATTTGGCTTTTTTTTTTTTTGAACAAAGAATGTCAACCTTGCTCTTTACGGCATATTTCACAGCGTCGACCTGCCTTGACAACTTGACCTTCCTCAGCGGCATCATCCACTAGGGTACCTCTTAGACGGTGGCTGAGTTCGTCCAGGCCATCGGCCGTGTGCATTGCTGTTTTGACCCAAAGGGCCATCCTTTTAAGCGTATAAATCTCACCCGGGCATATGGCTTCTATTGAGAACCCATCTAAGTTAAACTTTTGTCAGTCTCCCACATGCGGCATGAGGTTCCGAGCAAGGCCGCCAAGCCAGGTTAAGTTGATAAATGATATTAATACTGCTCAGCAAGGTATTATTTATTATGTTTTCTCTTTCCGACATCTCGGTTGACATACCTTCGTTCTTATCCCCCCCTCTACTTTGGCTTTCACTTTGAGCGGTGTTGGTTATTTAATGTAGAGCCCCCTTGCCATCCACTCACTGGCTTAAAAAGGCCGACTCAGGTGACTCGGACCATAGCTTGGAGTCCACTGAGTGAGCAGCAGTACCACCGGATAGATGGTGGCTAGTTGAACCATTAATTGCAGCGTTGTTTGAAGTTGGCTCTCTTTGGTTTGGTGATAATGAATAGTTTTCTACTTTTTAGTGGGACGTGAAGAAGACTTAAATCTCCTGATTCCCCTTCATTTATCCCACTAGACTGCTGAGGCCGTCTATGAATAATTACGAAGGGGCTCGTTCCGTGCCGGAGATCCAGTCTAAACGAAACACACTGCACCTCGGTACCCAAAGTATATGCTCTCAACTCCCGTGCTTTGGTAACTAGGTAGCTACGCCTTTGTATGATTACAACCGTTCTCCCACATTACCCATCTATAGAGCCACCCGTTCCCGGAAGTCGAGTATGTATCCATCTCCTTCCTATAGCCTTGAACTGTAGCGTGATACTAAGACCTCCAAGTCCATGCGTCCCTTTTCCAAAGCAACACGGTCCTCAATCGTCTCTATTTCCACTTCGAGATGGCGTCCACCTTCAGCTAGTATTTTATCATATTCTCCCTGGAGCCGTGCAAGCTGTACACTCGCTGCTTCAACCACGACTTGGGTGCGTTCGGCTTTGGCGACAGTCCCGTCAAGTGTATTGCGAGCCATGCGAGCGATCGTGCTAATAGCTTCTTTTGTCTCTCTGTCGTCGAGGAAAGTGTCTGCACCGCTGGAACTCAAGCTCCCGACCGGACCAAGGTTCTGCCGTAACCACGCCAGCCGAGACTGAAGCGTTTCCGATGCCTCCCTCGCTGAGTTGAGGGTGACTGTAGCCGCGTCTAACTTTTGTTTGGCGTCGTCTCGGCGCTTCAGACGATCCCGGGCTTCATCGAGACGTTGCTGCAAATCCCAATGTCCTCGCGGGGAATGGTGCCAATATTGGTCTGGTACAACTCGCCGAGGCGACAAAGGGCTTCTTGTTGTCGGCGAATCTCGGCCACTCCGCGGCGAAGATCGAGAGATGGTCCATTGAAGGGGGGGATTCGCTTCCAGGATGCGGCCGCTTGGATGGGCTACAGTGTTGTGGTTTCACTAGAGCTGATTTGCCAACGATGGACGACCGTGTGATGGACTTGTCGGTGTTGGCAGTATTGGAATGCTGTTGGGGCATGTTAAGTCTGTTCACCTGAGGTGATGTTTCTGAAGTCTTCGCGACAACGCTCACACGTGGCGAGTCATCAAGAGAGCCAACTTGCTGGGTTGATGCCTTTTCGATTGAGCTTTCTTGGGAAATGAAGCCGGCAAGATGGAGACGAGACTGTGAAGGACAGCAGGATTGAGGGAGAGGCTGGTTCTGCAAGACGCGATACAGAGCTTCCAGAACAAAGACGCCGCAGCTTGATGTATCTGTCTGCCGAGGGCCAATCTACACCACAATAGCGACAGTCAGCCAAGAGTCCATAGTAAAGAACAGGTGCCATACCATTTGGGAGAATACGAAGCCCTTGCTAGGAACCATGTGGCTCGCCCATTCCAAGAGTCGGTGCTGGGTCTGCTGAGCGCGATGCTCGGAGGGCAAAGGGTCATACCACTCTATTTTGCCGTGTGTAACATCGATGGCCGCGAGTGTCCAATGCCCGGGGATGTTCCTTGCAGTAGGTGTCGGGAAGGGGTGAAACATGCAGGAGAAGATTTTGGCCGTGTCTTCTTGACGACAAGCCCTTGGTAGCGAGCGCGTTTCGAAATACAACGGATCTAGAACCAGTATTTTGGTCAAATCAGTGCTGACGCCAACAAACTCAACCAGGGAGGCCTGAAGAAGCTCGATAACATCATCTGAAAGGCACGCACTGGTGCTGAGCTGGTGCAAGGCTTTACGTCGGCGATCAGGTTCCGTCTGGAAGCCATCGACTGCATCTGTTGCGAGCTGACTGGATGGCGCAAGGCTGATCGGGGCAAAGGGACCTAAGGGATGTGAAGCGCTGTCGTCAATGTCGTCTGTTTCTAAGAGCAGAGCATCTGGAGAATCTTGAGGCAAGGCGGCAGAGCGAAGATGGAGGCTCCCCTGCTCTGATGGGTTGTCATTGAAGACACTGGAAGAAGGGCTGGCAGATGTGCGGTCGAGCAGATCAAGGCCAACGTGACGGCCGGCTTCGGGTGTCTCGGGCATTCCCGACGTCTCACACGTCTGCATCGGTTCAATTGTGTCGGGCGCTTCTCCCTTGCGCTGTGACTCGCCAAGAACGCCATCGTCCACCATCGTGGGCGCGGCAGCCTCGGGGAATCGTGATGAGTGTTCTTGGCTTGGCTCGTCAAAGATGGAAAGGTCTGCGCAATGCTCTCTTTCACTATCTCCTCGACCTTCATGATCTGACTGGTGTTCGTTGGAGTGAGCAGCATCAAGAGCACCATGACAAGGCTGTGCTTCCAAACTGTTCTGAGCCGCGTCTTGGTCGGCCGTCACCTGATGTTGGATGCTCGGGCCCAGCATGTGTGGCTCGTCATCTGCGTGATTCGCCGCAGGGTGGCCATCTTCGGCTGCGGCTCCTTGACGGAGGAGATAGACGGCTCTTGTTCCTAGGTTTGTTGTCCACTTGGGCGACGGGTGATCACATTCGTCTAGAGCTGCTCGATGCAGAGCCCCGCCGGGTTGGTACAGAATAGGCAAGGCAATGTTGCGGCCTTGTGCGATTCTGGTGACGGTGAGAAGGACCTTGAGATCCCTTTCGGCCATGTTGTCAACCGTAACCTCGAGAGCGCGAGGAGGCAACCGGGGAAATGGGGGAACCTAACCTCGACCTCCCCACGCGGCATCCAGCGCTTTGATTGTCAATTCTCGTCTGTTTCGATGCCATCCCTTGGCTGAAGATCTCGTTAAGCGGTCTGATGATTGGTCAGATGGTTGTTGAAGGACATCACTTGAGTAAGAGAAGGTCGGCTCTGTAGCTGGTTGACTGAGGAGGTGTTGAACATGATACTTCAAATAAATGAGCAGGTTAGCAATGAGAGCAAGAGTGTGACTGAGTGTGCGCTTCAGACCTGATGGTGTGTTGGTCCATGATTCTGATGAACCGTCACTGAGGACTTGATTTCGATGGTTCCATCCTCAAGATGACCTCGATCCCCGTGATGCCCATCCATGTCGCCTGTGAGCTGGCCGGCCGCAGCAGCACCCAGATGGTGAATGGAGCTTGACGAAGAAAGACAGATCAAGAGATGATAATTGAACGAAGACGCGAACTCGGGGCGTTAGAAGATGGCCAATGAGCAATGAAGTTCATGTGGCGACCGGGGTTGTCTGTGGCGAGCGCTTGTCTGCGGCAAAAGTCGTTGGCGCAATACTCCACCTCCGCACGATGTATGGATCGGAGCCGCGCCCCGCTAATATATCACATGACGGACGCGTCCGGACACGGGTCACACGTGCTCGCGAGCGACAGCCGGTATTTTACCGGATCCCATAACACCGGGACCCCCAAGGACAGTAAGCATCTCACTGTTCAGCCGATTAATAGCCGTGGATTCATCCGACGTTCGCACCACGTTAACGATTCGATATCATGAACGGCAAGTCGGCGCAACGGATAACAGATGTTTATCCTTTCGGAGGGAAATGTGCCATCAATGTTGACTTTCAACAGAAGGAGTTCCGTGTGTGCTGGTCCGGAAACTGGCTGGAGCCGCCGGACCTAGCCGACTTCCCCTCCTCTGCTGTCGTTAGTGGTGCGAGTATTGAGCAGATACCTCATAGCCAGGCTGTGGAGGCGGTATGGCTGGCTTCTCGGGCGCTTAAATATGGCGCAGACTCGCATATTAGATTGCTCGAACACTGCAGAGACAATTTCCCTATCTGTAAGGTTGCAATCGACGAACGACAGCGACAACTCGTCAGTGAAGAATTTACCCTCTTGCAATACCTGTCCACCCAATCGCCCACAGCTCGAATTGTCCGCACACTACCCAAACCACTTCAGGACCAGGATGGCATTTTCGGTTACCAAATGGAACGGTTGACTGGCATTACCTTTGAGGAGCTGGCGGATAACTATGAAGAGCTCCTGGGCGTGGTCCAGGAGTTACATGAGGCAGGCGTCGTGCACTACGATCTTTCCTGGACCAACATTATGCTGGGAAACGACGGCAAGATCACCTTAATAGACTTCGGTCGCGCCGGCCGTTTGGGTGAACCCGTACCGCTCAACAAGCACCGAGGGCTACGACGACAAGGCAACTTGACATATTCACCATCTCTCGATTTCGAGATCCTCCAAGAATTGCAACGGTAAGGGAGTGATCTAAATCTTTGCATTCCAAGTTACAACTGGGCACCGAGCACTGACTGCGTGTCGCTTTTGGTGTTGACAGAGAATCAGATAAGCGGAAGCTTGTATTATCTACCTAGACCACTGCATTTGCACTAAAACAATGGGAAAACCTCTTAGGAAAACCATAGCCATGGTCTATCGATCGTCTGCCTCAATCTTGCGGGAGTTTCTGTCACATTCTTGAGTTTTGACAGCTTTGGGGGAGTTGAGACAGCCGAGGTGTTGTCGGAACGTAAGCAGCAACAGGTGGCCGTACGCTACGATAATGACTATCGCAACACTGCATACAAAGCTGACCTAATTGCTTGGTGGAGGGACGTCGGCGTTGTGCATTTTCCTCGGTTGTCTTATATGGCTGTTGACTTTCTTACTATCGCCTTGTCTTTAGCAGAAACGGAGAGGGATTTTAGCAGTTGCGGGGGGATGGTAATACCACTCGGATCTCGCCTGCGATGCCATGTTGTAGCTATAGCTCTGTGCCTTCGTTCCTGGAGTAAAGCTAGCATTTATCAGCCAGCCCTTCCTCTTAGTCTCTTTAAAGGGGACAATTGGGAACAAGTTCTTCAATTAGTGGGCGGGATCACTGTAGATAGGGATAATAAAGACCAGCATTGATCGCCCAGGAAGGACACACAACGATGACATCAAGATGAAGATTCTGTGAACTTTTAGGCAAGAAAGCTACCCTATGTCTTATGCTATCCCGCAGATTCAAATTGGCTCTCCTGATTCTGTCTCAATAGCGAATTCTCAAACTCGTCCGTGTTTAGGCCCTCTGCAAACACCGAGGCCCGAGTCTGATGACAATGAGCAATGCTGATTTGGAAGGCGTCGTAGTAGAGCCTCGAAATTAAAGCGCCCGCGTTTCCGTGGTACTCTTCGTTCAACAATTTGAGTAAAGAGCGGCAATGTTTTAGGGAGCTGTTTGGGTCGTTTGGCAGACAACTGTGGTTGATGAGGCAAATTCTGGGGTACACGCCGTATCTGAGCCGGCTCCGCATGGCACCTGTTACTCATGTCTAGAATGACCGATATGTCTGTCCGTCCTCTCGAGCCAGAATACAGTGTCCGCAGGTCTCCATGTGAAGCCAACCAGAGGGCGACCCCCCCATCACTCTAGGGACGTCCAGATCAATCTCCCCGCAGCCAGAACCGGAGAGTCATAACAGCAGATTCCCTATAAGGAGTAATCACAAATCCACACAAAATAATAATTCAGATAACATTTCCAACCGTCGGCCAACCAGACAATAGAGAAGATGCTGCACCTGTGGCAAGTCCTAACGAGAGAGGGGTACAATCTGCGCAACAACGAATTCATACCACTTAAGAAACACCACCGAGCGAACGGGAGGTAACTAGAATAGTCCAAATAGCATGGGATGCAATCAACAATCGCCCCTCTACGGCCGAAGGGCTTCCAATCAACCAGGGCAGTAGTTCACGGGATGCATCTTCTTTAGGAACGCAACAGAAGCCAGCAACGTCCCAGAACATACCAATTATCCATCCAGAACATACTTCCACCATCCCGGCCGGTTAGTACTCACAGCCTAAGGGTATATTCCAAATAAATATAAATGCCAAACTATCAATCCAGAATCAAGGGCGTCGGTCCATTCTAGATCTTCCTAAGCATAGTTTCACCAACACCCAACGCCCAACAATCCATTGCCTCCCATTAGTTCCCTCAAGGAACACAATCCGCCAGCTGGACGAATCTATCGTTAGCCAAATGCAGCGTCTATCTCCTCGATAGACAGCTCCCATTATTTAGCTGGCGTGCCAGCCAACGCACAACCACTTCCGCCATACACCGGGCCATTACCAACCTCAACGGCAACTATGACATCGGCCATTCCGTCATGGGAGGCTCCGGCCAGTATAATGCCCCTTCAAAAGAAAAGATGGCTCTCAAATTTTCCGCCGCTATTTATGGATCAGCTCAAGCAAGTGGCCGCATCGACCGGCTGTGATCCTCAGCTGAGGGACTTTGTCAACGCTCGAGGCGACTTTGAATGCCCGTTTTGCGGGAAAGTTGCCGCTCGAGTTGCCGCCTTTGATGAACATCTGAATGAACACTGTTCCGCTGTTCAATCGCTCGTGCCAAATGGTCTGTTTCGTATCTTTAGGCTCCAACCAAGCGGGATTGAGATTTTTGGATTTAAGATGATGTACAACCTGGGCATAACTGCCAGGTACCAGGCACCCGTTGTTGAAATGAGAAGACTTAGATTGCGTAATACATATACGTGAGAGGTGGAAGGGCCACTATCTATACGTAGGTATGGGTAGCCGTGGAATGTTCCAGGCCTCTGCCACCGACTTGACCGTCTAACACCCGTGACTTCCAACAGATAGTGGGTAGGCCAGATTTCGTCCTGGGGCCACGGAGTCTCTATGATGCCAATGTCGCACTGGGCTATCCAATAGACCCTTTGGAGCCGTGTGTTTGACTGCCGCGGGCACATGGGGCTCTCGAGTTTAGGAGGTCCATCACAGACAGCGATAAAGTAGTCACCGCCTATACCCCTGGTCCCGTCCGTCAAAGCATCAATTAACTTTCCCTGACTCCCCGGAGTTAAGTATCCATAGGGCTTGGATGGATGAAGAAAGTGGCGTTCCTGCGTCTGCTCTCGACTAAGATGGCGAGCTTGAGTTGGCGTCGAGCACGAAGGAGTACACGCTCAACCGGCTCCTTCAATTCGAGATAAGTTCTCTCCACATCCATCCAGCCATGCTTTTCACCTTCCAGCAGGGAATCGTCTTCAACCGGCAAGTCGTCCATAAGGGCCTCCATGGTGGGTGTGACATCAAGATCAAGGCCCACTTGTAGCAGGCCTTTCTCGATAACATCCTCCCATGACAAACACCCCTCTGGCGTGATGAAAATCTAGCTTCGATAGCGACTTTCGACAATGTTCTCACCCCAATACTTCTCGGACGAGCACCAAGTCGGCACTATGTGCGGCAACGGTTCTCTGAGAAGCTCGTCTCCCAGATCCTCTGGTGATGGAGTCGGGGATCCCAAGCAGTAGAGCTGAAAGCCAAGCTTGACACTCGGTCCACGACTCTTATCACCGACCACGGTATAGGTACGACCAGCGTGATCTTTGAGTTGGTGACTGCGGAGATTCGGTGGGAGGATCTTCTTGACTCGCGCCATCTTCGCAACTTGTCGATTCTGTAGGCTCCGTGTTTTTGGCAATGGTATAATTTCTCTCGCCATCTCGGGGGAAGGGCGTTAAACGTGGCCTCTTCCAGGATATTTAACGCGGTAATCGGACGATAATTTCTTATGAAACCTCCAAGGAGCCCTGTTGGTTGCTTAGTGGTTCCGTGCCACTACTGACCTGGCTACTCTACCCCTTGCTCGTGGTATTAGGGACACTGGCCGTTCTCGTCGCAGTGATGAAGTCGACTTGGCGCATTTTTGGTTCTAGGAGAGATGTGATATGGAAGTCTTCCATTCTCCCTTTGCTCTTCTACCCCTTAGAGGCTCGGTATCAGAGCGAGGCATAGTGATAACTAATACGCAGGCAGGCATCCGACTCTCGCCAGATGGGGTTGACTCATGATGGTAGAGACTCTAGAGGAAAGAAGATGATCCATTGAGGCGTAAAGGGAAAGTTCTATGATTTAACAGCAAGAGGGCTGCGGGGTTTTGGGAAGACGGCATGTTGTTCATCAGCCAGATTTTCGTCCAGCCGCATTTAACCACGTAACTCGACGAGTAATGACATGCTATAAGCATATTTGCCCCAATTGACTTGGACCGGTATTCGGCTCTAGTCAGAAGCACAACATCCAAGACTACTCCACAAGTGCGTTGCCTCACAGCCTGCTCCGGCAAGTCTGAGTGGACAGGATGGTAATGGATGCCGGGGGGAACAATAGTGAAGAGCCAATCAAGGTGGCGTATACCTCAGCTTCAACAAGCCTCTAACAAAACTTGTATGAGATGAGCATAACAATGTTGTTAGACGGCAACCTCCTCCATAGAACTTCGACCTACCTTCAACTGCAAAGTGAGGGAAGCATCTGAAACGACCGAGCCGCATCATGCAAGGAGCGGCACCAAGCCTTACTCGACCAGCGTTGCCGTATCTCTCGAACAAAGGTAGGTAGACGCATGCATGCTTTCGACGTGAGAAGTTTATTAATCCTGTAGACTAACTCAGTGTTCCAAACCTCAGCGCCTACGACGTTCCTGAGGAAACGCCTCGGCCTTGGAAATGGTCATTAAACAAGTTGACTAAGCTAGTGACTGAAGCCAAAGGGGCGGCCACTCAGGAAGTCGTCAAGCTTGTCATGAAACAGTCCGTTACTTCGATTTGCATGTCTAGCTATGGAAACAGACTCCTGATTCTAACATCCCCTAGGAGAATCATGATGCTTGAGAACTTGTATTATTGTGAACCTGTTGCTGCAGTCAGTGCAGACTTGTAAGAGTGCCAGGTAGCCAAGTCCATCATACCTAGGTCAGGAGATTCGAATGATGGGAATAAGTGCCTCTGGGTTAGTGTTTTAAGAGTGGTACCGGGGATATTAAGAGGAAATAATGCGGACTTGAACAGCCCAGTGGTTGCCGAGGCTAGAGACGACTCTGACCTGACTTCCTTGGAGACTTCGACTCCTACCCTATACCCAGCTGAAAACTTCTGAGGGGATACTTACGCGGGTAAAACAATAAAAAAAAGCCCTGGGTTTGCTTTCATTACTCAAGCGATCTGGAGAAACGATGGGTAAATAGGAAAATGATGGCGGCCTGAACCTTACTGCTCTCTAAGTGGGAGTCCTGTTGACGTAATGTCGGTTATTGTAAAATTTGTTCTACTTGCAAGCTGGAAACCTTGCAGTGAAGAAGACACTTTCGGCGCACCGAATGTCTCTCATATAGCCCTCTGCCACGCCTCCTTGGCGACACTTCCATCAGCTTCTACAGCTGGCCACGCAACTTGTCTCAAGGCAGCCTTTGCTTCTAACCACTGCGTGATAGCTAAAATCCTAGTCTGCCGTCTCAAAGCATACGCGGCGACTGCGGCAAGTAGTGCATCCCAATCTACTTGGGGTATGGGCCGCCGGACTCTTTCCCTTCCCGAGTTCTGCAGGCGTTCCATTTGGTTCGCGTGTTGAGCTGTAGATGGGGGTAACCCACTTGGCGACTCGAAATGCGCTGGAGGAATGGTGCATGCGCAACGTACGCGTTCAACTGTTGTGAGGAAGCGCCTAAACAACCCCGAGTCATAAGAACTAGTTAGCAAGGAAGCGAAGGATTCCTCACCGCCATAGCTTCCATATGATGCCCCCTGCTCATACTCCTTTGTCAAGAGGAGGCAAAGACCTCTTGGATGGTCTGACTGGCCCAGATTGACCCTGCGGTAAATCATTGAAGCTGACCCTCCTGACGGGCAACTGATGCACTGGATGATGGCTGCCAACGTCAAATTTGCCTGCCACGGTCCTTCGATTCACCTCCAAGGTACCCTTCGTGGTACCTAGGTCAGCCTAAGATATCAGTTTCCAGCGCTGGCGACTCAAGTCATCGGCCAGAAGAAGGTCTATGAAATGGCCAACGATTCCGATCTCGCTTCATGGACAGCGGCTTCGTTTCGAGTACATCGAACTGGGACCATTGAAAAGGTTTTCAAGAGCCTCGTCCCGCTCCTTACACGACGATGCACTTCTTTCCCCAATCGAACGATCTTATGATCACGGCAGCCTATACATATCTTGACGGTAGAGGGACACTCTACCACTACAACGCCTTTTTCTCGTCACTGATAGACCCTGCGACATTCAAGTTCGGAGACGAAGCAATGCGGCTTCCAATTTTTGAAGACGAGCTCCTGAGTCTGCCCAAGTCCCCTTCCGAAACAGACGAGCAGAATGCGGCCACGGTTCTGGGACTCTTTGTGCAGGAGTATCCGATTGGAATGCCAATGAAGAGCAATCAACAAGAGCCATCGGGTAGCTCCAGACAGGAACTCAAGCTTCACCAACTACAAGTGAGAAAGTGATTCGAAAGTCAAAGGCGAGAGGCTTCACGGTGGCTTCAGCCTGGCGCACGGCTTTAGCGGTCGCTGTCTCCAAGATCCAAGCTGAGGCGGGTGGCAGAGGCAACTCGTATGCGAGTTTTGCCAATTTCGACCTACGACCTTACTTTCCGGGGTCCTTCGACGCACGCAGCCAACCTGTATTATGCTATTATATAGCCTTGCTGTCTTATGTCGATCTGAAAAGAAAGTTGTTTGCCGAAATATGTCGCGAGGTTAATCACCAATACTAGAAATGGCTGAGCAGGGAGATGCTGAACATGCTGCTGGCCATGTGCAGGATGGTTGAGAACATGGTTGCAGCTGGGCTGCCTCCAAACACTACTCCAGTTCTGTCAAGCATTGGTCTGCTGGACAGGTTCCTTGGAGACTCGTTCGGACCTGAGTGGGGGATCAAGGATGTTTGGATTGCTGACACTATGTTGACTCGGGATATTAAAGCATTCTTATAGTCTTGGAAAGGGCAAATTGTGCTTAATAGGTTGTTTAACTTGTCTTTCTATATGAATAAAGAGGTGTAGCAGTTACTTAAAGTGGTTAAAAAGGAAATACTTTATAGTTATAAAATTAAAAAGTGAGAATTATAATTTTAACATTTTACTTATTAAATTAAAAATTTTAATTTAATAAAAAAGCTTTAAAAAGGTAAAATAAGTTACTTTTTTACTTTTTTTATAATTATAATAAGTATATTTTTTATAATTAGTAATTTTTATTATTATATAAACTTTTTAAAATATATTCTACTATTTAATTACTTTATTTTATTTCTATTAGTTTAAATACTTTTAAATTTATTTTAACCTTTTTTAACTTTTCTTTTTTATTTAACCTTTTTAGCCCCCCTTACTTTTTTAACTCTTATATCTATTTAACTTACTTTTTATTTTTAAATTTTCCTTTCTTATACTTTATTTTACTTATAAGTAAGCAGCCTTTTAAGTAACTATTTAAATTATTACTATTATATATAGTAGCTCCTAGAGCTATTATAGCTTAAAAGTATTTAATTAGATTATTTTAATAAATTGCTTAGTATTATTATTAAAATAGTTTTATTTTTCCCTTTTAAAAAGTTATATAAGTTTTTAACTTTCTATTTAAAAAGGTTATAATAATATTAATATATATTAGGTTTTTTTTATATTAAAAGCCTGGAATAAGGTTCCTTAAGTAAGGTTTACTTAGTAGGGACTTTCACTTTAAAACTAATTATAAGCCCTATTAAGAAGCTTATTATAATAAATATAAGGCTAGGGTTTAGCTTGTATTAACCTCTATTATATGCCTAGATTATTAGCTTTTTTAATAATAATATATTAAGTTTTTTAATTAGAATTTTATAATTTAAAATAATTAAAATAATTGTTTAATTAATATTTAATAGTATATTTATATTAAATAGTATAAAAATATTTAAAGATTTTAATTTTATTAAATACTTATTAAAGCTTTTTATTAATTTAATATATTTAAAGAAATTTATATATTTTAATATATAATAAATAGTTATATAATTTTTATTATTTAATTAAATTATATAATATTTAATTAATAAAGAGTTAAGTATTTTAACTATTATATATTATATTATTAGTTAAAATATATAAAATAGAGTTAAATAAAGTGTATTTTTATATTAAAAGATTAAAAAAAGAGTTTTAAGTAAGGTTTATTTAATAGAAACTTGTATTTTAAAATTAATTATAAGTTTTATTAAAAAGCTTATTATAATAAATATAAAGCTAGGGTTTAATTTATATTAATTTCTATTATATATTTAAATTATAAGCTTTTTAATAATAATAATAAATATATTATATATTTTTTATATATATATTTAGTTATTATAATATTATTAATAGCTTTAGCTAATTAGTATATAAAATAAATATTCTTTTATTTATTATCTTTTTATTAAATAATTATTTATAATTTTATAATATAATTAAATATTTAAATTTATTTTTATTTTTATATTTTCTATTTATAATTTATAATTTATTTTTTTATTTTTATTTTTACTTTTATATATTTTTTTAATATTTATATATTTTCTTTCTTTTTTTTAACTTTTATTTTATTTTACTTTTTAGTTTTTATTTATTTCTTTATTTCTATTTCTTTTTATAAAAGCTAGAGCTATAATAAAAAATAAAAGTTAGAAGCTTTAGGAGCAAATAGAGAAATAGAGAGTAAAAATATTTAAATTCTAATTAAATATTTAAAATTAGTAAATTAAAACAGTTATAAAAATATAAAAAAGGTTTTAATTATTTAAATATTCATTATTAATATTAATAATAATATTAGGTTAGATAAGGGGAGGAAAACCCTTATTTTTTATATATAATAGGTTAGGTCCTATTAGCCCTAGGTAAAAAATACATATATTAGATAAAAACTCTATTATTTCTCTATCTAATAGTATTTAGAATGCTTATATAAGTATATTCCTTTTTATATAAATAGTTAGTTAAAAGTGGAAGACTTAAAAGGCGTATTGGATTATTATATATTCTAATATGCCTTTCTATTTAGGATTATATGCCTTATTAGGGCGGATATTACCTATTAGAGTAAGGGCAGTATATACTAGTAGGTCTGTTTTTTTAATTTAGAAATAAATAAAATATTATAAATAAAAATATAATTAATAAAGTATATAGGGTAAAGAATATATTATTATAATTTTTATATTTTTTTAGATTTAATAATAAATTTTATTTTTTTAATAGGTAAAATATATTTAAATTATTTTATTTTATATATTTAAGCTTATATATAAACTAGCTTTTATACTTTTTTATTATATTTATTTTATATTACTTATATTTTTTAAAATTTAAATAAATTAATAATATATTAAAAAATAATTTATATTTTATATTTTTACTATTTAATATATAAAAATTATAATTTTCTTTTTAATATATTTTTATAATTTTTTTAAAAGTTAATATATTATATATATAAATATATGAAAAAAAATATAAAATTATATATTATTTTTTATTAGTATTTTATACTTACTTATTTAAATTTTCCTTAAGCTTTTTAATATAATTTCTAATTATTAAACCTATTAAAAATTAATATATTTTTATAAAATTATTTTATAAAATAATAAGCTATTTAGGAATTTTATAACTATTAAACCTTTAATAAAAGTTAGCTATTAAGT
>JAGPYM010000139.1:0-18711 GCA_020736575.1 Thelonectria olida
AAATAGGTTGATCCATATGAGTTAAACTGCCTAGAACTAACTGCTCGCTCGAACTGGAGATAGCAGAGATTGCAGTAAGGAATACAAACATAAGGGTAATAGTTATTTGGAACTGGAAATTATAAATTAGACTAGCTGTAATAAAAGGCTATATTAAATTATACTTGTAAGAATTTCTTAATAGAGTTATTAACCGCCCTGCCCCATATTATTACCTTAATAGTATAAGTCAAATTGTCTGTTATTAGAATAATAAAAGAAGCCATTCTTATAATTTTAGTCTTTAAAATGCTACTTATTAAAAAGCTTATATTAGTAGTACTTATAGCTAAAGTATTATTTGTTCCATTTCTAGTAATAGTAATTATTTTACTAGCCTCTTTTAATTAAAAGACTAGCTTTTATTTGTTTTTAGGGCTAGACCTAGTAAGGACTTTTAAATAAGAAATTACTTATTAGTTAGTCTAGTTAAAACTATTATTTTTATATAATAGTACTTTTTTATAATTAGTAATTTTTATTATTATATAAACTCTTAGTATATTTTACTATTTAATTACCTTACTTTATTTCTATTAATTTAAATACTTTTAAACCCATTTTATCCTTTTTTAAACTTTCCTTTTTTATTTAACCTTTTAGCCCCCTTACTTTTTTAACCCTTATATTTATTTAACCCATTTTTTATTTTAAATTTTCTTTAAAGCTATAGCTTATAAGTATCTAATTGGATTATTTTAATAAATTGCTTATTATTATTATTATTAAAATAGTTTTTTCTTTCTCTTTTAAAAAGTTATATAAGGTTTTTAACTTTCTTTTTAAGGAAGTTATAATAGTAATAATATATATTAAGTTTTTTTATTAGAATCTTATAATTTAAAATAATTAAATTAATCTTTTAATTAATACTTAATAGTATATTTATATTAGGTAGTATAAAAATATTTAAAAGTTATAACTTTTTTAAGTGCCTATTAAAGTCTTTTATTAGCTTAATATATTTAAAGAAATTTATATATTTTAATATATAATAAGTAGTTATATAACTTTTATTATTTAGTTAAATTATATTATATTTAATTAATAAAAAGTTAAGTATTTTAACTATTATATATTTTATTATTAATTAAGTTATATAGACTGGGGTTAAATAGAAAGAATAAGTACTTTTATATTAAAAGCTTGGAATAGGGTTTTTTAAGTAAGGTTTATTTAGTAGGGACTTTTATTTTAAAACTAATTGTAAGCCCTATTAAAAAGCTTATTATAATAGATATAAGGTTACAGTTTAGCCTATATTAACTTTTATTATATATTTAAATTATTAGCTTTTTTAATAATAATAATAATAATATAATAGTACTTAAATATAAGCTCTTTTATTAATAACTTATTTAATTAAGTAAAATTATAACTTAAAATAAACTTTCTATTTTTTATTATTTAGTTTTAATATTTTATATTATAAGAGAAATAAGAGAAATAACTAGTAAAAAGCTATCTTACTTATAGCTTTCTATTTTTCCTACTTATAATAATAATATAGCTATTTTAATAAGCTTTATAATATAAAAAAGCTCCCTTATATATATAATAGCTATAAATATTATACATTTATATTATTTATTAGTTTTATATAAGTTTAAATAATTATAAATTTTTAAAATTAGTAAATAGAAAAAGTTATTTATTAAGCTATTAGCTTTTATTTTAAAATATAAAATATTTAATTTTAAATTTTAAAAGTACTAGTTTTTTTTTATTAATATTCTTTATAATTAAATTACTAAATATTATAATATTATAATAAAAAATAACTATGTAATTAAAATTATAAAATATATACTTTTTTAATTTATTAGCTTTATAATTTATATAACTCTTTTTACTTTTATATTTATAATTAATATAATATAATTAATTATTATAAATATTTAGCAGTTTTATTAAGGTATTTTAAGTTATTATAATACTATTATATTTTTAAAAGAACTTTAAATAGTACTTATAAAAGAGTATTTAACTAGTTAGTCTATTAAAATTATTTATTTAATAACTGCTTTTTAAAGTTATATTATACTATACTTTTAAATATATTTCATAATTTACTATTTATAATATTATTTAATAAAATATCTCTTTTTTATATAAGGGCAGCTTCCCTAATACTAACTATTAAAGCAAATCTTAAGTTAAAAAGTAACTAAACTATATTTCTAATTATATTAAAAGTAAAATTAATATTATATTAATTACTTAGCAAGCTTCTAATAATCATATAATACTTATTAATATAATTAAATATATAAGTGTTATTATTATTTATTTTAGCTATTTTTAAACTATTATATTTATAATTAAGCATTTAATAAGCACCCTTATACTCTTTTTATAGGGCTATATCTAACTAATTATATAATTTTTAATAGCTAGTTTTAATATTAATAATAGTAAAATACTATTAAAAAATCATTTATTAGTTCCGGAGGGCAGCTCCTTAATGGAATAATAGTAGCATTAGAGGGGGGATAGTAATATTAGAGTTGGAATTATGCCGCCTGCTATAAAAGAGGGTCTGGTCGGTCTTGGTTGATAGTGGAGCTCACAACTTGCTCGAAGGAAGTTCCGGAGTTCTTAAGGAACAAAACATAACTAGGCGCAATACTTAAGAGTATAGGATGGAAAAGGGAGTAGGCCGATTGCTTTCAGCATATGGTGCATCCTCTCAGCGCGATGATTGCCACGTGATTTCGGATGTTCGGAGTGTGCGCGTTCAGTCAGAGGCCCTCTGCTACCCTTAGGTTGCCAGAAGTTGGAAAGGATGCAATCTGATCCGACTTCTTTAGGAAAGTTAACGCCTTGACGTGCTAAGACTAATTCTTTTCTTCTTATATAACATCTTTTTCAGCGAGTTCAAGCCACAGCGTTCCTATGTGGGAATGAAACATTCCTTCAGTTACAACCCTCTGTATGGCCTCTCAGACCTCTGTCAGTCACAGCGGTGGCGTGTGAGTGCCGTTGGGACATGGCTTTGCCGATCCTATCCCATCAAGAAGTTGTCTTTCAGTCCACGATAACACCACCGCGAAAACGAGGCAATACTACAATTCTCTCAAGTCAAGGTTGTAAAAACAATCTCCCCCTCAAACCAAGTCCTCAGAACTCTGGCATCTCTAAAAGCCCCTTCCTTACCTATGCTTAAATCCTGGTCAATCTCAATGAAGTTTGCGCGTTTCCCTATCTTGATACTGCCGGTCTCTTTCTCACGCCCCACTGCTTCCGCGCCAGACAACGTCAACATTCGCAACAGCAATCTGGCCCCTTTGCCTCGATCACTACCACCGATAGCGCCGACGATGCTTTCTAAGCCTGGCAGCAGGTCTGGAGACTCAGGAACGCTCCAGTCTGAGCCGATCGTTATGTGTGCATTATGGCTGAGCATCAGTGGAAAGTTCCAGTCCATCAGGGCATTTTCATCAGGAGTGAAAGAATGGGAGAAGAAGACGGCTGGTGACATCTCCGCTGTGGTATTCAGCTGGCGAAAACGGGGGTAGTCGGCTACGGCCGCCACGTTAGTTTTAGGTAGCTTTGCAAGACCAATCTGGGGACGGGAGGATCTTGACTTACCGTCGCTGACACCAGAACAGTGTGCGATCTCGTGTCTCGGCCCATTGGGATTTTTTCTCCTCGCCGCTTCAATAGCATCCAGGGCTCGTCGAGTCGCCCCCTGTCCTGTACAATGGATCTTACATGTCATACCTCTCTGATCATACTTAATGACAGCTTCCTCTACGTCTTCGACACATATCTTGTTTTCATCCACTTCTCCCTTTTCATTTAGACCGGCATGTGTGTAATATGGCGCCAAAGGAACACCATCGAGCATGATCTTGACGAAACGCGTATCCACGTGCTCGGTCCTGAGAGCTTCGGACGAGTCAAGCAATTGGTGCAACTGGCTTGCAGGTTCTTCGCCAAGAAACTCTGGCCCATACACAATATGGGCATACATGTCCATCTGCAATTGATTAGCCCCATCGAGTTGGCGGAGCCCTTCCACCATGAGCGTGTTGGCGGACGCCTCCTGGCAGGACGTCACGCCTGCCTTATGCAAGCGCTGTACCGCGTATGTGAGTGAGCGCTTAACGTGTGCCAAGGGGGGTTTGGGACAAGCGAGCATAGCTTTGGTAGTACCGATCTCTGCTACTTCGCCCGTGAGACTGCCGTCGGGGCGGCGCGCAAGGTAAGCTCCTTTGACAGACAGCTCGCTTGAGATATCATAGCCCGATTCGCGAAGAGCCGCTGTGTTGAGCAACAGGCTATGGCCTGCGCCAGCTCGAATAATGACTGGAGTGTCGGGATATGCTTCGTCGATGCAGGAACGATCAAAGTCGCTTATGAGGAAGACATCTGCATTGAGCCAACTGGACCTTGTTAAAATCCATATTCGTTTGACCAGCATTATTTAACATGAATGAAATCGGACCGCCCACTTAACTTCGTGAGAGCCCGGAATCTCATGAGGGCTTCCAAAGCCGCCATTTGTTGGAAGACTTACTGGCTGAAGGCGTGAGCATATTCACAACGGCATGAAGCATCTTGCAGTTTCCCTGCTGCTTCGGCCCTAGGGATGACCTCGTCAAGACCGAGACGCGCATTGCTCAAATGAGACAGCCCGGCGGTCAAAAGATGCACATGGGCATCATGAATTCCTGGCATGATAAAATGGGATCGGAGATCATGCACAACCAAGTTCTTTTTGCGGGCCTCGGTAAGAATGTCGTCTGTAGTGCCGACCAAAGTGAATATGCCGGAGGCGGATACGACAAATGCCTCTGCCCACGGCTGAGCTTCGTCGACTGTATAAACCCGGCCGTTGATATACGCGGTGGCATCTTCAGGCGCAGCGGCAGGTACTTGAGGGGCCATGGTGGCGGTAGTAAGAAAATTCCACGTCGAGTACTGGTATCTCTTACTCGGGGTACTGGGGTTGATATGCTGCCTAAATACGCCGAGGGAGCTTATCATGTTTCCGAGCTCACCGGAATCAGATTAAAGGAACCGAAAGAGTTAAAGGTTAACACGTGTGAGGAATTATGCCGCCCAATGCCTACCCTTTGACTTTGACTGAAAGTTGTTCCGGTAGAAGCTGTTCCGGTATTCCGATGTAGTGGAGCCTTTCTCTACTTCTGACTCGTGATCTTCAGACTCTAGCCAAGATCGAATGCGGGGAAGCGACAAGCGGGCCCGTTGAATTATAGGCCTCCGTAGGCTGCGCGAAAAGGTGGGTCGCGGCTCTAAAACTGGAGACGAAGTTAACATCCCGAATGAGGCCAAGAGTAGCCCGAAACTTCGTTAGGCCATTCCCAGACTGTTTGCGTAGATGCGCAAATGGTGTGATCAAGCTGCGTTGAGTTATTACTGCTTTTGAATGCTTTTAGATAGTGGGTTAAGATATGTGCCATTTACCTTATGGAATATTACATTGCTTCTTACACGTTTCGCTAAATCTCATCTACGCGACATCCTTCCTACACGAGTGAACAGCGACAGAAGCCAGTTCTGCTAAACTCGTGATCAGCCCAATTCACGCCGGACTTCTGTTCAGGCATACTCCTAAGCGGCCCTATCCAAATATTTGGCAAGTTTTAAGTATTGCAGTTTGCAATTTGATGGTCGCGGATTAGTCACCTATGCCGAAAGATCCGTCCACCCTAAAAACTGTAATATTCCATGTATAGAAGCAACTTGAAGATAAATCATGGCACCCAAATATACAGCCAGGTGGAAACTTTCCAGCCACCATTGGCGTGGTTTGAAGGCGGCAATCCGTGACGTCTCACTGAATGGGAATTTTGAAACATTGGCGGATGCACTAAAGCAGGGCTATTTGCGCCTGGCATGAAATGTATTTCACAACCCAACGGCGTAGTCACAGACAACCAGATCAATGCCACCAACGGAGAATCACGAAATGGGGTCATTGAAACCCAGACGTGTTTGAATTCATATCAATATCCAGTGAAATGACTGACTCAACCGGTTGCAAGGGAGAGTAGATGTAGTAGGTAAGACTGAACATTATGACGAATAGTAAGCTAGGAAGAGCCAAGGAATCAATTCAAGGTGTGGGCTAGCATTAAGTGTGTCTCCTTCTGAATAGGTTACACATCTCGAGCTTGGAGGTGTGTCTGCATGTTTCTAATCCTATGAGGCGACGCAAAGTTAATATTGTCGGCTTGTGGGCTGTCGACGCGCCATCTCCATGTAGACTCCTGCGAATGCGATTCTGGCCCTCTTACCCCATTTCAGCAGCAGGACAGGGACGATTAAGATGAAAAAGGTGAGTACAGATACTAATATGTGCATGTCCCTTAGTCCCATCACTTCGATCCAAGGGGTGATAGTGAAGAGGATCACCACACTAAGCAGGTTACGCGAAAACACAACGCCAACCATGGCATCGCCAATGATCTGTACCCGGTAGTGAGCACGAGCGAGTCTGCAGTGTATCAAAGAGTGGCCTTGGTGCTGCCAATGAGGGGCAACTCACATCGTGGTAACAGTCCATAGAATACGAAAGTGCGATACTTCCTGTGGCGCCCAGGTTAAAGCCAAGGAGGCCGAAACCAAAAGCCACCAGCGGCCAAGGAACGGTCTGTTAATAATAATCAGCCTTTGAACACGTCCGTGCCTATGTGCACTCACGTATGCTATTCCAAGCCCGGCCATAAGAACACTGCCGGCTGTTAGGATGGCCAAAGGTAGGGCAAGCCAGAGTCGCATCTCTGGCTCGTAAATACCACCATTTCGCTTCGATAGCCACATAATTGATATGTCGTTGAGATATCCACCGTAAAAGATACCAGGAAAAGTGCCTATGAACGGGGCGAGACTCATTAGGCCGATGGCTGACGGGGCAAAGTTGTATGGTGGTTGGAGCAGATACACTGCCTGCACGGACGTGACAATGGCGAACACTGCTATGGTTGACGCGTAAGTCAAGGCGGTGTAGGCAACAGCAGGGAAGGTAAACAACAATATGAAGGGCTGGTAAAAGTTGTGCAAAATCGAACCGTCCGTCTTGTTGACGAGTCGCATTCGCTGGCGGTATGACTTGATTGGGATCGTGTGGTCGAAGTGAACCTCGGACCGAGTGCGTTCAATGAGGTGGTTGTTGTGGTCATCCTTTGAAATGGCAAGGGAGCTTTCATGTTGTATAGCCTCTTGTCGACCTTCGATTGGTTGTGTGTTTGGACTGTTGGAATTCTCCGGCTCAGCATCGATAAGAGGTGTGTACTTGGACTCTTCAAAGAAGAACAAGATGCAAATCAGGCCCACTCCCAAGAGAATCGCACACCACCACCAGATCCACCTCCACCCCTGATTTTGAACGACATATCCCGAGGCCACTGGACCGAGGAAGGCCCCAGTGGCGACGAAGAATAGATAGGCACCGTTCATGGCAGCGTGATGATGAACAAAGAAGAGATCTGCGATAGTAATCTGCACAATCGTCTCACTGACAGCACCTCCAAGGCCAGAAAAGAAACTACTGGCCCACAGATCTGCCTGGGTATGCGTCTCTGCAGACCAGATGCAGGCTGCAAGCTGAACCATGGTGCTGAGGATATAGAGTGGACGGCGACCATACTTGTGAACCAGAGGAACAAGAAAGAAACAGCCGACGGCTAACCCGGTATAGTTGAGGGCTCCAGCACCGTTTAAGAGACTGACTGAGAAGCCTAGTTCCTCTTGATATTGGCCCCAGGCCGTAAATGAGATATCGAGCTGAACAAAGGTCATGAGGACGTAGAAGGAGGCGAGTGAGAAGTTGACGGCCTTCCGCCAGGTGGGCCAATTCAGAGGATCATTCGGATCGGAGGAAGGGATCGGATGAAGAATAATCCTGCTGCCGAGACTTTGGACTGGGATCACGTATAGTCAGCATGCTGCAACTTTGTCTTGAGTAATCGCTTGGGTGCAAGTGAATCATAGCTACCTACAGTCTTCAAGACGAACAGTTCCAGGAGCCCAGAACGAGTCATCGTGGGTGGGAGTGGGTTGATCTGTCATCATTTTGCTTCGACTCCTTCTGAGAAGCCCGACCGCAATGTGCGAAAAGAAGCGTACTATGAGTAATGAGAGAGGCGAAGCTAGAGATGAGCAAGCAGACGGAGAGTTTGCGTAGCTTGCGGTAGTTCGTGTTTGTGGATCCCAGCGTCCCTGCCAGGGTATTTATACAACCCTCAACCTCCTTGAACTTTCGCGAGTCAAGTACCCGGTTGCAGGTAGAGTAGTTGCTCGGAACCCCGCGATCCAGGACGCCAATCAAACGGCAATGATGGCGTTGCCCTTGGTTTCCCAGCTCGGAACCCGGAATTCATATCCAGAAACGTCAGCCAGCCATTGCCGAGCTCCGATTGTGAATCTCGTCGCTTTCCTTGATGTTCAAGGGAAAGGTCACGAGCTAATCGTGGCCACATGTAAGATTGTTGCCGCAGGGTTCCCCGCATTCTCTAATTACCTTAGGTACCTACGTACTGTACTCTCTGTTTTCTTATCTACTGGGTCTTCAAAGTTTGGTGAGTACAAGTTACAAGCCGGTAATTTGCCAGTCTGGCTTCACACCCTACTGCAACATTGGGAAAGGCGCCTCAACGCGGTGGCAGGAGTGGCTGAAGCAAAACTTCAGACTTCAGACTTCTCCCGCAACAGGAGACAGGTCCCTGCGGGCCCGCCAATGCCTTTCGGAACGAGCGTTCGGATCCTCTGATTTCCCTGTGGCTCTTCGATCACGGCTCGGTATATGGATTGAGAAAGGCGTTAGGTGGACCTTTGGGAGGAGAGCAAAGGATCATTTCGCATGAAGAACTTTACTCATCAATTCTCCTAACAAATCTGAAAGCCTCCGCAATAGCAAATTTAGATTATATCCTTATTTTTATTTCTTTGACCATCTGATCTTCCGAGCCACTCTCCATGGCGCCAATCGATTACTCCAAATGGGACAACATAGACGCCGATTCCGAGCTAGAAACCCTCACTTAGCAGGTAAAATGATAGGCCAAAAGTCTGACAATACCACCCCACCACATCGCGACCGCGATTTCCACCCTCAATGCTCAATAATGGGACCGACTGGAGATAAGGAGAGTGCGATCAGACTCTTTGAAATCTTATTATTTATCTTCTTTATTATTTGTAATATTCTGTATTTTCTATAGCTAGCCCTATTTTATATTATTTACAAGGGGAAAACCTCTAGCTCTTTAAGCGCGCACGGAATTAAACGCCCCTATAAGCAATTAGCTATAGTATATAGTTATATAATTAACTAATTAATAGCTAATATAATTTCCTTTAGCTTTTAAACTAGCTTTAAGCTCTTATAATAGTAAATTTACTAATTGTATTTAATTATTTATATACTAATATAGTGCAGGCCAATTAAAAAGCCCTTTTATATATAGCTTAAAAGTGTTATAAAAATTACTTGCGCTTAACTAGCTGCCAGCTGCTAGAATTGAACTAATTGTAGTTTTTTTATTTTTAACTTTAGTTTCTAATTTAAAAGGTTTAGCTTAATTGCAATTAGGAATATATTACTATGTCTTAAGCTGGAATTTATTATTTTTATAACTTTTAAAATACTTAGTAGCTGCTTAGTAGAAATTTAGGCTATTAGTAAATATTTAGTTTTATAAACCCCGCTTTAAATATTATTACTATTATAAAAGACAAACTAGCTATTTTAAGTGGGGGATATTATTATTCCTTATATAAAAGAATTAAAATAATAAAAGTAATAAAATCCAAGTAGTAAAAAGGTAATATAAAATAGTAAAAAGAGAAAAGTAATAAGAGAGATTTAAGTTATATTTTAGTAAAATAATAGGTTATATTTAAAATAGCTAGTAATATAATTTAAATAATTTAAAGTTTAAAATAACTTTTAAAATAAAAGTTTAATAATAAAATAAAATTAATAAAAGTAGAGTTTTAATTTAAGTTTATTAAGCTTAAAAATTATATAATTAAAAAAATAAATAAAATTATAATTTAAATAATATAAAAGCTATTATAAGTTTAAAAGTAACTTATTTAAATTTATAATAAGTTAAAATAAATTTAATTATAATTAAATATAATACATAAAGTTAAAATATTATAATTATTAAATTATATATATTTAAATTATTATTTAAAATGCTAATAATTTAAATATATAATAAAAGTTAATATATATTAAATTTTAATTTTATATTTATTATAATAAGCTTTTTAATAAGGCTTATAATTAGTTTTAAAATAAAAGTTTTTATTAAATAAATCTTATTTAAAAAACTTTATTTTAAGCTTTTAATATATATATATATAAATATAATTAAATTTAATTTATATTATTAAATTAAATTAAACTAATTAGATTTAATATATATATAATAATTTATATTTATAAAGTAACCTTTTATAAGTCTATTAGTTTTATTATAATTAACTATTTAATATCTGATAAAATTATAATATATATTATAATATAATATTTTCCTTTTATTAGTTTTACTTTTTAAATTATATAAATAAGTTATAGTTTTATAAATTAGTTTTCTAACTAATTTATCCCTTACTTTCTTATTTTTCTAACTAATAATATATTATATTATATTATTAAAACTGTTTTATATTTAAAAATTATAATTAAAAGATATAATAATTTTATTAAAATAATTAAAAAGTTTAATTTTAAAATACTATATTATTTTATTTATTTTAAAGCTAATTATTATTTTTATATAATAGTAAAAAGTAAATAGTAATATAACTTTTATATAAAAAAGAAATATATTTAATATAATTTTAATAGTATTACTTTTTAAATATATTTATAAAAGTCAGTATTTAATTTATTTTCTATTAATAAATTATAATTACTTATATTTTATAAAAGAAAAATTATTTAAAAAAGTATAATAAAAAAGTAAAAGCTAACTTATTAAAAGCCTTAGTTTAATTATAATAATTATATTATTAAAAGAAATATTTATAAAAAAAAATAGTAAATATAATTTATTTAAATTATAAAAATTTAAACAAGTTAAAAAAAATTAATATAATTTATAAAGTTAGAATTAAAAGTAATATTTAAATTTTAATTAAATTTTTAAAATAGTATATAAAAAATATAAAAAATTAATAGAAAACTAACTATATATATTTAAATAATAAATTTTAAATAAGTAAATATATAAAAATGCAATTTATTTTATATATTTTTACTTTTTATTTTATAATATTTTATAAATATTTTATTTCTAATTAAAAGCTAAATAAGAGTGGAAAATAAAAGCTTAGCTTATATTTAAAAAAAATACTAAAAAGTACTTATAGCTTATATAAAAAAATACTTATAAAATACTATTATATTTCTATTTAATAAGTAAAATAGCTAGCTAATATAAGTGTATTATTATATAAAAAAGGGTAGTAATAAATATAAGTAATAATTTTACCTTTTAAGTTAGAACTTTAAATACTTAAATTATATAGCTTACTACTATTTAAATTATTATTAAATGCCTATTTATACTTTTAAACCTAGGGGTAAGTATTTATATACTCTTCCTTTTCCCTTTCTTTTTTTATACTCTTACTTACCCCTAGGTTTAAATATCTATATACTCTTCCTTTTATAATAGGCAATAGGTAATAGGGTAAAAAGACTAAACTATTAGAATATATAAACATTTAACCCTAGGGGTAAGTAAGAGTTTAAAAAGGAAAAGGCTATTATCCCTATTATATATTTATCCTACTACTTGCTTGTAAGGGTTACTATCTTCCTTACTTACTAATTTCTCTTTCTCTCTTTTTTCTTTTCTCTTTTTCTTCCCTTATTATAAAAGCAACTTAACTTACCTTTTTTATTCCTAGACTTTTCTATTATTTTCCTATCTCTTGCTATTTTATAGCCTACCCTTTTAAAATCCTATAAAATATAAAATGCTATTTAATTTATACTTTTAACTTACTAATAGGTTCCGCTTTAAATTAATATTAATTTATTTAACTTTCTACTAACTTACTACCTCTAGCTGCAAGTACTACTTATAGTAGCTAGTAGTAATAATACTTAATAACTTATCCAGCTTATTATACTACCTTATAAATAAAAAGAATATATCTAGAGGTACTTATAAGGATTTTAGGATTAGTATAATATTATATTTATTTAGTTAAATTTACTAGATAGTAGTAATAGTAAGCGCATACTAGAATTCTTACTAATTTTACTTAATCTATTTTCTTTATTTTAAGGGATTAAAAAGGAGTATAATAGTATATATAAATATTTAATTTAATAAGGTATAGTACTTATTAAGGATAAACTAGCTTATATTAATATAATATACTATATAGGAATTATAGTTTTCTTTTAAATTATAAAGCTTTTAAATAAAATAATTAGTTAGTTAACTAATTAATTAAATAAAAGAAAAAAATATTACTATTAACTTTATACTTTTTATACTATTATAATAAAACATCTATTATTAAAAGTAATTAAAAGAGTGTAAATTGCGCCCCTTTACCTAATAATATAGCTAAGGCAAATAGCTATAAGAAATAATATATTTATTTAATAAACTCCTATTTTAAAGCTAGTAGGATATTGTTTTAAAGCTTTTTATTATAGTTAATTAGGAACTGTTTTATATAAAATTAATATTATAGAAAATTATTTAATAATTAATATTATAAATTCTAGTATGTGGTATTATTTATATCTAGTTAGAGTTTTATTTTATTATTTTATATAGCTAAATAAAGTGTAGATTTATATATTTAAACTATAATATTATATACTTTCTATAGGGGTGTAATATGCTACTATTTAGTAAAGTTTTTAAATATATAATTGCCTTTTTATAAAGTTCTTTTTTTCTAATAGGCCTTATTTATTTTTATTATTTGTTTAGTATTATATAAGGTGTTATAAAATTGTATAAATAACTAATTGTTTAAAGTATTATTAGTAGTATTAAGAGTAGTAATTAGTGCCTTTTTTAAAAATGTAAGAAGAAATACTTAAAGGGATAAGTTAATAATATGGGTAATATAGTAAATATAGCGCTTAAAGAAATTAAATATTAACTAGCAATTAATTAATTCTAATTTAAAAATAAGGGAAGAGCTATTATACCCTATAGTCTTTTTATAATTACTATAAGAGATAAAATAAGTAAGTATTATTTAAAGTAGTATTATTCCCTATATAATAGCCCACTTTAGAAGTAAGATTATATTTTACTACTATATTAATAATTAGAAATGCCTGGGTTTTATTATTATAACTATAGCAATATTTTAATATTACTAGAAGTGCCTTTTATAGCTAATAATCCTAATTAATCTATTTTATAAAAATAGTAAGTATTTTATAATAATAGGGCAATGTTTAAAAATTAGAAAGAATATGGATTTTTAAAATAAAAGCTTTAAAAGTTACTATAAGCTAAAAAGAATATAACTTATATATAGTATTAATTAATTGTATTAAAGCACTTTAATTAGTTATTATAAAATCCTTTATAATAGAATTAGCTGCTAGTATTATCTCTTGCATTTTATTTTAAGTAATTGCTAAGAAAGTAAGCTAGTAGTATATAATTAGGCTAATTATTATATTTAAATACTAATTGCAATTAAATATATAATAAAGAGAAATATTTAAGTAATAAGAGGGAAAGAAAGTATTAATTTAAGGATATTTAACTTCCCTTTTATTATTTAGTATTATAGTCTGTAATAACTACCCTATTATATACTAGAAAACAGCCCCACTTTTACTACCTAATTATTAAAGGATTACCTTTCTAAATGCAATTTAAATATTTAAATTACTCTTATAATTATAATCTAAAGGAAGGCTTATAGCCTTAATTATAATTTAAAGAAAATACCCTTAATATATAAATATATATATTTAATATATTAGATAAATATAATTACTTTAGCTTTTAATATAATTTAATTATACTTATTTACTTTAAGTATATTACTAGATATAATAACCTATTATATTATTTAGACTTTAATACTTAATCTTTTTACTAATATAAACTTAAAACCCTCTAGTTTTATCTATTAGAAATTAACTAGATTATTATATATTAAAAGCTCTTATTTAAAAGGTTACTATATTACCCTAAGTAATATTATACTATTATAATTATATTTAAAAGTTAACTTACTAATACTCCTAACCTTATATTAAATAACTTGCCCCCAGTTATAATATTCTACCTAATAATATAAAGGTTACTATTAAATCTAATAATTTTAAAACTTAATTAACTAATTTATACCTAAGTGTAAAATTAAAAATAATAAGCCCTAATTATTTAATAGAATAGAGAATATAATTCTAGTAAAATAGTTAAACTATTTAATTAGAATCTTTTAATAGAACTTTTAAAAATATTATACTATTTCTTATATATTTTAAAACTTACTTTTAATAGTTTTTATATAAACTTGCCTTAGCTAAAAGAAGGGTTATATATACTTATAGTTATATAAAGGAATTATAATTATATAGTTTAAACCTATTATAAGAGACTATTTTAAATATAATAATAATATTAATTAAAATTAAAATATAATTAATATCTTTTTAAAATAGAATAATTTTAAAATTGCACTTAAAAATATATTTAAAATAGTTAATAAGAAATAATAAGTAGTTACTAATATTTATTAAATTAAATAACTTAAGTTTACTACGAGCTATTTTATTATATTTTAATAAGTTATAGTTAAATTTAAATAGAATAATAATATATTATAAAATCTACTATTAGGGACTTAAAAAAAAGTTAAAAATGAAATTTATAAGGTAGAATACTTTAAAACCCTTATAGAGTTTATTATTATAACTGTTAAAATTAATAAAAAATAGTATAAATATAAAAGAGAGAAGGCCGAGAATGCTATATAAAATAAAATACCTCTTATAACCCTATTACTCTAATTAGTATTAAGTAAAAATAATAAGGGAAAAGGAAGAGCCTATTAAAACAATACCTCTTATAATATAAATTTAAAACTAATAGAACTTAGAGCCACTTAGCAAGACTACTTACAAGTTACTTATTAAAATTATAAAAAGAAAGATATTTTAAAAGTAAGTATTAAAACCTAATAAAACTAATTAAAAGTTTAAACCTATTTTAAAAGTAAAAAATACCTTAATAATACTAACTAATAGAATAAACTATAAATAGAGTTAAAATAGCTATTAGAATACTAATATAACTATTATAATTATAACTAACTAATAAATTATAATAAATAATATAAGTTGCCCTATAATACTAAATAATATATATAAGTAAGACTATTATATTTATATAAATAGTAAAATTAATAAATACTTTAAACTTAAGAGTATATCCTAATATACTAAATAGCATACTATAATAATAACTACTATATTATAAAAATAGTAAAAATAATAAATACTATTTATAAGTATTAATAAAAAGAAGGATAGAAAATATAACTTATATATATAATAAAACCTATTTAAAAATTACTAATTATAAAAATAAAAATAAATAAAAGTACTAATTAATATATTAAAAATAATACATTTAAAAGGATATTCTTAAAAAAACCCTTATAATAGTATAAAGTAGTTATAATAATAGAGGAATTCTAAACACTATTATACTATTAGTATTATAAAGTTTATATAAAAATAAAAAGAAGCTAAATATAATAATAGTAATATAATAACTTAATTAAACACTTAAGCTAGTTTATATAAATAAAATATTACTAAGTATACTATATAGAGACTAGTCCCTAAATTACTAAAAACTAGATATATTAATTAGAATATTATAAAAACTCTTATAATAGTTTGTAAAAGTAAGGTAGTAAGCTTAAAAGGAAGTAATATTATTTATAATAAGGTATTATAATAACTTATAAAAGCATACAGCCACTTAATAAACCCTTGCTAAAATACTTATATAAAATAATTAGTTATAAAAGCTCTTAATTTAAGCCTATGGATTAAAACCTTATTAACCTAATTAAATAGGAACTTATAATTTAAGTAGGAAATAATATTCCTAAACTATTTCTTATAATATTAAATTATAAATAAGCTTAAAAACTAAAACTACTTATTACTACTTAGTATATATTCCTAAACTCGCTTACTAATAGTATCCTAATATAATAAATATAAATTTATAAGTTATTAGAAAAAAAGAAGTAATTTCTAAAACTAATAATACTAGTTTAAAAGAAAATATTAAAAAAGAATTATAATAAGTTCACCCAATTTACAAGTTAATTATTAAAGGATAAAAGGTTACTATTAAAGACTTTTATATTTATAATATAAACTAATAAATAATCTAAATAAGAAATTATAAACCCTACTAACTTTATAATAATAATATATCTATTTTAAACCTAATATATTCTAACTATTATATAATTTTATAAGTATTATATTATAATTATATATATATATAGCACTTATTATATAAAGCTTAAAATAACTACTATTTAATATAAATAGGCTATACCTTATAAAATAATAGTATTAAGCTATTAATTTTATAAACTAGAGAAATGCAAGCTAGCTACTATACTTAAATATTACTATTCTTATAAACTGCATATACCCTCTACTTAAAAAATATATAAATGGAATATATAATATATTTAAATATTAGTATTAAAAATGCCTTATATATAAATAAGCTAAAATAGTAAATTAGTATTAAATATATTAGAAATAACTTATATAACCTTATAATATATACACTTTATAAAATAAAACTATGGAATAATAGGTAAAGATATATATAAATAGTTAAAAAATAATAAAAGCCGCTTATAATAGAGCTATAAAACTGGCTAAAATAGGAGGAATTTATAAAACTTTTAAAAAGAGCTTTATATATAATATAAAAACCTAATAATATATTATTATAATAATAAATAATATTATAAGTATAAATTAAGGATAATAGTTTATTATATTAATAAATAGTAAAATAAAATAAATAGAGTTAATTTATAAGTATTAATTATTTTAAGCTATTATAAAAGAATAAAAATATACCTATAGATATTTAATATAAAAGGAAAACTATTTAAATATAAAAATAAATAAATTACTTATAAATTAATTACTTTAAAGTATTTATTAAAAGAAAGAATTAAAGTTAATTTAATATTATACCTTTTAAAAATATAACTTACTTTTAAATTACTTATAGTTTTACTAATATAACCCCCTTATTAGTTAGTATACTAGCTAGATATAAACTTTTAAAATAATATAGCTAATAATATAAATAATAATTTAAATAATATAAGATTTTAAACTTTATTAAAAAAAATAAAAAAGTATAGTAGAGTAATAATAAAAACACTCCTAACTTATAAAAAAATATAACTTTTAAAAGGAATATAATATAAATATAAAAAAGGGTAAGTATAATAAATATAATAAATAATTATATTTTTAAAAAGATATTTATATAAATAAATAAAAACCTTAAATAATAAAAGGAAGACTATTAATAATAAACTTAAAATATACTAGTATAATATTAAATTTATAAGAAACTATTTACTAAAAACTAAAAATAGGTTTACTAGAGTATTTTTAATAGGATTATAAGATTTAACTTAAGGATGGAATATTAATTATATTTTACCCTATTTATAACCTTAATAAAGTATAGCTATATAAGCTTAAAAACTATTTTAAAAAAATATTAAAGAAAGATATATTAAGATTTTTAAATTAAAAGTAAGCTATCTAATTATATTTATTCCTAAAAAGAATAAAAAGTTTTAACTTATTATAAATTACTATAAGCTTAATAATATTACTATTAAAAATAGAATACCCTTACTTTTAATTAATAAATAAAAGACTAATTTTATAAAATAAAGTACTTTACTATATTAGATTTAAAAGGAGCTTATAACCTTATTTATATTAAAAAAGAATATAAATAAAAACTACTTTTAAAATAAAGTTTAAACTTTATAAATATCTTATTATGCCCTTTAGTCTTATTAATAGATTAGTAATATTCTAATAAATAATTAATAATATATTATAAGAATACTTAAATATATTTATAATATACTATTTTAATAATATTTTTATCTTTTCTAAAATGGAAAAAGAATATATAAAATATATTTATAAGGTATTATAAGCTTTTAAAAATACTAAACTACTAGTTAAACTAGAGAAAAGTTATTTTTATATATTAAAAGTAGAATTTCTAGAATATATTATCTCTTATAATAAGATATAAATAAACTTAAAGAAACTTTTAATAGTTAAGGACTAAAAGAAATTAAAATTAGTTAAGGAAGTATAAGCTTTCTTAGGATTTGTAAACTATTATTATAAGTTCCTTAAAGATTTTAAAAAACTAGCTATACTACTTATTAAATTAATAAAAAAGAATTAACTATTTATTTAAAAACTTAATATTTAAAAAGCCTTTAATAAAATTAAAAACCTTATTTTTAGTAAACTAATATTTAAAATATTTAACCCTATATAATCTATTAAATTGGAAATAAACTTTTTAAACTTTACCTTAAGAGCCTAGATTGGATAATATAATAATAAGGAAATTATACCTAATTGCA